>JASDQU010309516.1:84242-94393 GCA_032191745.1 Picea mariana
TGGAATAATAATTCAAATATTTGCAAGATTCAATTGGATGGGAAAGGAGTATTTCTATTAATATACGATTAGCAGAAGTGAAAATGTTACAGACTTCCATGTCGGCATGGTTCGGAACAGAGAAACTAAGTTCCTTCCAACTGGGCCTCCACCAAAGGCAAGCTCATAGAAGAGAGACAATAAAGTTCTCAATCAATAAGGGATATCAAGTTCTCAATCAATAAGTCCACCACTTCAATCCTCCACCAAAGGCAAGCTCATAGAAGAGAGACAATAAAGTTCTCAATCAATATATCCAACCTTGGGGGCTTGCATCTTTTTGCAGGAGCATTTTGTAGCAACTCTTATCTTATCTATTGGAGCTATCTGAGGATTATTCCAGATCCGCATCCTTCTTGTATCAGGTTCTTTCTTATTTACATCAATAAAGGTCAGATCTTGTTGTTGGTTCCATATCTTGTGTTATCTTGTATCTTCGTTGCTTGTCTTCAAATCTAAACTTAAATAATTGAACTATAAACCCTAAGGACGAAACTTAAGAGGCCAAATTGCAAATAAACATACACAAACAAGCAAATCAGTGATCAGCTAGTACGAGTGTGTACACGCTCCTAGATCTACCCTAGGTTGACTGGCATGCCCTAGGGAGTAAGAGGATTTACAACCCTATGTATCTTGTTGATCCAACTCACACTTCTAAGACTCCATTCACCCATTTTAAAGGCACTAATCTGAAATTTTTGCATTGGAGAAATAAATTGTTTGCCTTGGTAAACGTGATTTAGTGAGATATCAATCTTGTTCAAGTTGGATTATTTTCTAAATGTTATAAGAATTCTTGTGCCCTAAGGGCGTCCTCTCTAAACCAAACAATTTGTTGTTGTAATAAGTTTAATGCTACAACCATTAGGGCTGCAACAAAGCCTAAACACTTTCTTGAATAACCAACATAATCTACTAGTCCTAGTGCATCTTTTGGGTGGATTCTTTGCAAGTTTTGGTGGTTGGTCTTTCTACTGAAACTTGTTTTCTACAGCCATAAGGCTGCAAATACATCTCTGCAATACTTGTCTATAACAGCCTTACATCAATGCTAAAGTCTTATGCTTTTATACTAGAGTTGTACTAGTGTTTTCTAGTTTATCTCTTGCATTGTTTACGAGACTTTTAGCATATTTTGAGCTTCTATAATAATCATTTGTTTGCTGATATATATCTTTGTTGACTGTTGCAATTAGGGACAACAAGCTTAACTTGGTTTTCCACCTAACATATAGCTCCTACAGTTGGTTTTTCTTGTGTCTCGGGCATGTACTCACACTCTTCGTAGGTACTCAAAGACTTGACAATCATTGACTACTACCGAGACTCATTTCCAACCCTCTTTCCATCTAGCAACTTGAATTATAGGGGAATCCATTCATAAGTATCATTTTCCATATCATTTCTCCCTAGGGTCGCCCGAGATTCCCCCCTTGAGGTGATCACTCCCTCTAAAGTGACGATAATACCTATCTGAGGTGACAATGGATAGGTGTTCTTTTAGATGTACCCATATTGTGGTTTGGTTTGGGCTTTGCCCAACCTACAACTTGTGCGATCATAGGACCAATCCCCCATCCAATCTTGAAGAGAAATATCTAACCCTAGAGCAATCCTTCAGGTGCCATCAACATTGTCCTATCCTAAACCCTAAGATTCACCTAGATCTAGCATAGAGACCCTATAGCCCTCTCTAGAGACTAGTCTATCCTTGTCTTCAACCACTCAAAAAAACCTAAAATCGATTTTCCCTTTTTGTCCTCTTTCTATTTTTTATTTGCAATCTAGGGTCTATCACGTTTAGTCTTGGATCTACATTGTTTGAGTTCCATTGATATATCTCTTATTGATTCTACACTAGCTTTCTCTTAATGAATATATTCATGGTTGGCATATAGAGGGTTTTTGATCTAGTTGTTTCATTGCTCATCTTTCTAAAGGATCTAACCCTTTGGATTCATAATGCATCTCTGATTTGAATCTAGTTTAACTATTTGAGGAAGCCTTAAATGCTTATGATCAGAACAACTTGGATCAATGGATCATAACTAGAATTATTGCCATTTATTTCTACCACGTTTATGCAATCATATGTGATAAAACAATGCAACAATTTGATAGATCAATTTTCCGTCTCTGGTTATAATTTATGAACTGGTGTATTAGTGAGGTTACATTTCATGTTGTTTGGACCATAATTTATTTAACATTTTAAATTGATCTTGTAACTAGACTATCTGTCTGGGCTAAATGATGCCAAAAATAGTCCAATGAACCATCTTAAAAGGGGGAAATTTTATCTTTTTCTGATCACTGTCTAAGACTCCTTAACTGTCCAGACTGCAGAGATTTCATTGCTGGTATAAGTTTCATTGTTTATGCAACATTTGGATAGTTTATCGTAATTCATCATTTAAAGAAGCCAAACGACCTCTTCTAAACAACAAACATCACTCTCCTTTCACTATTATTTCAAGGGTGTTTACTGCCTGAAGGACTGCATAACTGTTACATCGTAAGTTTTGAAGGTCTAGTCTCATTTTCTGGCAACGATTTGTTGTCTTATTGCTCAATATATACGATAGAAAAGGATGGATGCATGAGATGTCTCAATGTCCTCACTAAAAACACCTAATTTTTACATTATTTAAGGGTTCAATTCACTGTCAAATTGCAGAGTTCAAAGTAGGGTTTTGTTGATGATATACACTTAATGCTTCTTGATGATATACACTTGATTCCTTGAACAACCTTTGAGATCACCTTGTTAGTACTTAGAGAGGCTTCTTCATGGACCAATCCCCCATCCAATATTGAAGAGAAATATCTAACCTTGGACAATGCTTGAAGGGAAATCCTTCGGGTGCCATCAACATTGTCCTATCCTAAACCCTAAGCTTCACCTAGATCTAGCATAGAGACCCCATAGCCCTCTCTAGGAACTGGTCTATTATTGTCTTCAACCACTCAAAAAAACCTAAAATCGATTTTTTCTTTTTGTGGTGTTTCTATTTTTTATTTACAATCTAGGGTCTATCACGTTTAGTCTTGGATCTAGATTGTTTGAGTTTCATTGCTATATCCTATTCAATCTACGCTATCTTTCTCTTAATGAATATCTTCATGGTTTGCATATAGAGGGTTTTTTATCTAGTTGTTTCATTTCTCATCTTTCTAAAGGATCTAACCCTTTGGATTCATAATGCATCTCTGATTTGAATCTAGTTTAACTATTTGAGGATGCCTTAGATGCTTATGCTTGGAACAACTTGGATCAATGGATCATAACTAGAATTATTGCCATTTATTTCTACCACGATTATGCAATCATATGTGATAAAACAATGCAACAATTTGATAGATCAATTTTCCCTCTCTGGTTATAATTTCTGAACTGGTGTATTAGTGAGGTTACATTTCATGTTGTTTGGACCATCATTTATGCAACATTTTAAATTGATCTTGTTACTAGAATATCTACCTGGGCTAACTAATGCCAAAAATAGTCCAACGACCCATATTAAAAAGGGAAAATGTTATCTTTTTTGGATCATTGTCTAAGATTCCTTAACTGTCCAGACTGCAGATATTTCATTGATGGTATAAGTTTCATTGTTTAAGCAACGTTTGGATAGTTTATCGTAATTAGACATTTAAGGAAGCCAAACAAACTCTTCTAAAAGGTAAACATCACTCTCCTTTCACTATTATTTCAAGGGTGTTTATTGTCTAAAGGACTGCAGAATTGTTACATCGTAAGTTTTGAATGTCTAGTCTCATTTTCTGGCAAAGATTTGGTGTCTTATTGCACAATATATCTCACAGAAAAGGATCGATGCATGAGATGTCTGAACATCCTCACTAAAAACACCTAAACTTTACATTATTTAAGGGTTCAATTCACTATCAAATTGATGAGTTCAGAGTACGGTTTTGTTGATGATATACACTTAATGCTTCGTGATGATATACACTTGATGCCTTGGACAACCTTTGAGAGCACCTTGTTAGTACTTGGAGAGGCTTCTTCATGGACCAATCCCCCATCCAATCTTGAAGAGAAATATCTAACCCTCGACAATGCTTGAAGGGAAATCCTCCAGGTGCCATCAACATTGTCCTATCCTAAACCCTAAGCTTCACCTAGATATAGCATAGAATAGAGACCCCATAGCCCTCTCTAGGAACTGGTCTATTATTGTCTTCAACCACTCAAAAAAAAAACTAAACTAAAATTGGTATGTCTCAACGTCCTCACTAAAAAGACCTAAACTTTACATTATTTAAGGGTTCAATTCAATGTCAAATTGCAGAGTTCAAAGTACGGTTTTGTTGATGATATACACTTAACACTTCATGGTGTCTTTCGCATAATTTATACCTCAATCTACGAACAGTATTCATGACCCTTTCACAGTCTTTATCTCTGGTTTTAAATCTGGCACTAAAGACTGCCCTAAGATACTGTCATTTTATTATTAGTGGAAGGAATTGTTTAATCATTATTTGGGCACATAACTTATGAAGAAGATCAATGTGGGAATAGTGTAATTATCCAATCTGATCTTGTCATCTGAATGGTATGATATATGACTACTGGTATATTTTCATTTGCTGTCCATTATACAGTCTCGAACCTTCTTTTACAGCTCCTACTACCTAGCACTTGGCCACATTCACTGGATTTTGACATTTGAATGAAATGGTCTTTGATACATACTTGTTGCACAACTGCCCCACATAACTACACATTCTCCTTCAATTGGTTATTGTGTTGTCACTGTAGTACATGGTTGACTGATTTAAGGTGATTCATGGTCTGATAAGAACACATAAGATGTCCTAATGGTGCACTAGTAGAAATATTTCAGTTCTTTGGCACATGATAACTACTTTTGGCATATAATCTGCTTTCATTGGTTATACATTGGCATCTAATTTGTTGATGATGGATAAATGGTAAATGATGAATGGTACATGGCTATGATACATTGATATTTGGAATCTAGATACAATACAAACATTTTCAAGTTCCAAGCACCTTTAAATTGAGCATTGTGGTTTACGTCATATTCTCTTGGAGTTCATTATCAATTGTCTTCTCTCATACTTGATGTGCTCTACCCCTAAGAGAAGATAGAAACCCCAAGTCAAACTGAGTCCTGAGCCTTTCCCCTTCCAAGTACAATGATAGGACTTAGGATTGATCTTGTAGGACAAACCTCCTTAGGTTAGAAACCCTAGCCTTAAAGTGCAGAGGCAAGGCCACTAAGGTGACAATGGGTGGCTTGCCTATCGTTTTCCCCAAGCTCTCCTTCAGAGGGCGTGGCTTTCCCTTCATGAAAGTTTGAGCAGTAACACAACCCAAAGTATTGGGGGCAACTAGTGGGGCATAGACATGGTGCAAGGATACTAGGTTTCAAACCACAAACCACGAACAAGGGGTTGAGAGTGAGAACTCTAATTCAACCCCCATAAATAAAGGGTTCTCTCTATCATGGAAACAAACAATGGAGATGACCTTTAGTAAATGGTGGATCGAGACTAAGGCCAAGAGAAGGACAAGGAAATAAGAGAAAGAAAATGAAATAGATGTGTAGGCAAGAGGTGATGCAACCCAAAGTAAAGGAGGGATGAGAGGATCATTGACATGGTGCAAGGATGCTAGGATTCAAACCACAAACAAGGGATGAGGGTAAGAACTTTTATTGAACCTCCATAAATAAGGGGTTCTCTTTGTTATGGAAACAAACAATGGAGATGACCTTAAGTAAATGGTGGAGAATGTGGATCCTTGTGCAAATATTTTTTTGAATGGAGGTGCCAAATGTCAGGAGGGCAGAAATGATTCCCAAGATGAGTTGAAGGCTCAAGACAAGGAAAAGGAAACCTAAACTAAAATAAGTGTGCTTAATTTATTAAAAAGGGGAAAGAAAAATTTGTCAATGGGTGAAAAATCACTGTCTTCTTTGTAGGAAAAACCAATTCCATGTTCCATGAAATACTAACAAACTATCATAGATTAATATGATATAAACTCATGAATCAACAAAATGGTGTAGAAAAATTTACAAATTCAAAAATATCAAAGGAAAGAAAGGGTGAAAAAACTCAAAAAGGTAAAAAGCCAGGTCAAAGGGCAAAGGAATGGGCCCACTAATAAACACAAGGCTAAAACAAGTCATGGGATCCTCCACTAAATTAATTGATCTAAATGAGTGTGTCCTACACATTGAACCAAGTAATTAAATGCAATATTCTTGATTGGTCCTACATAATTTTATAACAATTATAATGTAGGGGCATAACATTCTTATTTAATGAATGAAAAAATTTGATTAAATTTGTTGCATTCTGGTCCTACATAATTTTATAACAATTATAATGTAGGGCATAACATTCTTATTTAATGAATGGAAAACTTTGATTAAATTTGTTGCATTCTCAAAATTCTAAGACAAACTTCCAGATATTAGTCTATCTAGGAAAACTTAAAGATTAACCCTATGACGATGAGTAACAAATCAGATTATACACTTATGATTCACTTGGGCTCACAACCACTATTTTGAGGTGAGAATATATGATTATAGTAATAATGTTAAAAAAACAACCCAATACTATTAGTATAACTAAAATAATATTAATATAAACTGTAATATTAACAATACTAAATGTGCTTTTTGCGATTAGAATTTAACCTAAAACTCTCAATTCGGTTACTATTATCATTAAAGACACACCAAACTCGAACACACACTACCACAACCAAAACTCCTTATCTCTTTGCACTCCACTCGAGCACTCTATAAAGAAGATTCGAAGGCCCACATCCAGAATGTTGTGTTCCATACTAGCGGAGTCTAGTATGTTATGCAAAAAAATTACACATGACTAAAGAAAATAAGAGCTTATAACATATCGAGCTACCTACCTCAAAGCGGGGACAGAGAAGAAATAGAATGAATTCGCCGTTAATTCAATTAATTCATCCATCGTGCATCCAGTACGAATAGCGCTGCACTATCATCAATTGAGTACGAATAGTGTTGCACTATCAGAATTAGAATCAATTGAGAATGAATGAAATGCATATTCAATGAAAAAAACATTTATATTGAATTTAAACCAACTCAATTAAATCAAATTATAACCTGATTAGACGTTGGTTGCCACTGGAGTAGATCCAAAGGTAAAGTATGGTTCAAGATGTAAATGAAAGAAGGTAGCGTTTAATTACAACAAAGAAACAAGAAAAAAAAACTTGCTGCAAAATAGGGCAATTATTGCAAAATAGAGCAAAAGAGAAAACAAGGCGAGCCCGCAAAAAAAATAAAAATAAACGGAAGAAAGGACTACTGTATACAACACCCAACCACAAAGAAAAAATATTAATCAACTAGCATAAGAAAAATATTTTTAAAACCCCAAATCCGACCCATTCTTTCCATTGCATGTGCTCCATGTTTTCCATTTCTCTCGATCACCTATGAAAAAGGAAACCCATTCAAATCGGATCAAATTAAGTATAAAGGTAAAAATAAGCAGAACTGTTTTGTTATTTATTAACATATTTCTACATAAATATAACTATACAGAGTTATGAATACCTTTGTAAATTTTACAACTATAAATTCTAACGTCTTATCAGACTCGAGGAGATGAGATGCCAATATTATGAATAAATGATACCAACAAACAAACTCTGTTCGATTTGAATCATTTTGTGACATACATATCCCACATCCTCTAAACACTCCTAATTAATATTAATGAATATGGCTACCCAGAAACTCTTTGAAATGGAACTGCATTTGAGATCAGGAAAACAAAATCTTATTAATTAATTCAAATGGAAAACTATGTGATCTACTTTCACCTCATTATCTGAAAAAAAAAACTAACTAACAAAGTATTGATTATGTGTTGATACCAAAGAATACAAAAATTTGTAAACTCAACCATTCGGGGAAAAAATAATGATTATGTGTTGATACAAGATAAAGAAGAGAGACCGAGTACAATATAGATTTTGTTGCAAATTCTGAGAAGATGGAAATTCATAGTAGCAGAGTACATATTGTGTGACTATGAAAGATGATATCATCTGCACAAATAAATAGTCATTCAACCTGAAGAAGTGGAAATCATGGCATTAATATAAGTACAGATAATTGCAGCATGTTCATTGAGATAAAGATGCACACCTAGTGATATCTGAACTCAAGGATGCACACCCAGTGATAAGGTATTGCTACCTACCTACATTGAACGAATCAGGTTGTTAATCCAATTCTTCAAGTTGCAGAGGTGGAAATTATAGAATGAATCGAAGTACATAGAATTGCAACACGTTCACAGAGGTAAAGATGGAATGTGTGATATCTAATTCAAGGCGCACACCCAGATGTATTGTTGCCTACCTACATCGAATGGCTCATATTTTTTTCTTTTCAAGAACATTGTGTCGAGCATTTGTGGGTACTATAGTCACGTGGGCCTTGGCCAAACAGACTTGCGGGAGCTTATGTATCTCCGTTATGCTGCTCGGTTTGGACTTTATGCCCCTGAACCAAATTGACCACATGTCCCTGAATGGCTTGAGGAGGTGAGTTGCAACTCACGATAAAACTCAAACCACTACTCGGATGGATGAACCATCAATTGAATTAGATCCGGAGCACCGGGTTTCAACAACTCAAGCCCCTCTGCTATCATTTTGTCGAATGAAAAAAGGGAAGGAAAGGCAAGGCAAGTGAAGGCGAGGCAAGGAAAGGCAAGGCAAGTGAAGGCAAGGCAAGGCATGGTAAGTGAAGGCGAGGCAAGGCATGGCAAGTGAAGGAAAGGAATGGCAAGGCATGGCAAGGCAAGGCATGACAAGGCATGGAAAGGCAAGGCATGGAAAGGCAAGGCATGGCAAGGCATGGCAAGGCAAGGCAAGGCAAGGCATGGCAAGGCAAGGCAAGGCAAGTGAAGGCATGGCATGACAAGGAAAGTGAAGGAAAGGCAAGAGAAGGAAAGTGAAGGAAAGGCAAGGCAAGGTGAGGCAAGGCAAGGCATGGAAACTAGAGCAACACTCACTCTTGTGTTCCATGCCTCAAATGTTGAATTACTCATTTATTTTGAGAACTAGAGTTTTTCTCAGTTAAAAGCAATGCAACATTTGGATTAAGGGGTCTAATTTATGAAATCCTGCCTCAGGAGAGGATGGACAGTGTGGTCGCCTAGTCCATGCCTAAACAAGCTTGCAACATCTCATGGAAGTCAAAAATGTTGCTCCGTTAGGTTTTTGTCCCCCAAGGAGGTATTGGCCAAGAGTCCCCAAAATGGTTTGGGATGCAACTTGCAACTGGACATAAAACAAAAACCAAGACCAAGATTGAGGAACCATCAACTATGTTGGATTCCTGGCATAGGATTTCAGCTAGAGCACCCCTCACTCCTGGGTCCCATGCCTCAGAAATTGCTTTATTCATCGATTTCAAGAACTAGGGTTTTGCTCAGTAAGAAGAAATGCAACATTTGGATTAAGGGGTCCAATTTATGAAACCATGCCTTGGGACTGGATGGACAAAGTGGTCACCTAGTCCATGCCTAAACAAGCTTGCAGCATCTTATGGAACTCAAAAATGTTGCTTCGTTTGGTTTTTATACCCCGAGGAGGAATTGGCCAAGAGTCCCTGAAATGGTTTGGGATGCGTCTTGCAACTGGGCATAAAATGAAAACCTACTCTTATTGTGGAACCATCGACTTCGTTGGATTCCTAGCATATGATTTTAGCTAGAGCACCCATCACTCCTAGGTCCCATGCCTCAGAGGTTTCTTTATTCATCGATTTTGAGAACTAGAGTTTTTCTCAGTAAGAAGAAATGCAACATTTCGATTAAGGGGTCCAATTTATAAAACCGTGCCTTGGGAGCAGATGGACAAAGTGGTCACCTAGTCCATGCCTAAACAAGCTTGCAACATCTCACAGAACTCAAAAATGTTGTTTTGTTAGGGTTTTTATGCCCCGAGGAGGAATTGGCGAAGAGTCCCCGAAATGATTTGGGATGTGGCTTGCAACTAGGCATAAAACAAAAACTGAGACTCGGATTGAGGAACCATC
>JASDQU010309517.1:9929-22915 GCA_032191745.1 Picea mariana
TCTGAAACTACATGGAGGATAATGGCTTGTGTATCTCAGACTTGGTAGTGGTATCAATCGTTTAATGACCTGGAGAAGACGACTATGGCTCGATGCTTCATTCACAAGGAAAGGTAAGCACTTGGATACACATGGTTAATCATTCACAATATCTATGTGTTGGTTTGGTATGATTTTTCATAGCCAGCTTCGTCACTTCCTCTATTTTATACCCACTATCATACCCTAAGCTCTGATTTTCAAGAGTAATTTTTTCCCTTGTTATACCAATGGTTTTATTTGCAGTATTTAATGACCACATTATGAGTAGGACCTCGCTTGGATTCATAGCATGCCATCCCAAAGCCATGTCATTTGACCCTATCACCATGATCCTCTCTTCCTAAACTCATTCCCATATCCGTAGTAGTTATGAGTAGTTTTCATATGAAGTAGTAAATACAACATGCACACCCAACCTCTCATATGGCCTCAATGTTTTCTATTATGTTATGTTTAAAATCCATTTCAGTCTGTAGATAATTGTATATGCATGGATATATGCTCGAAATTGTATGAAAAAAAGAAAGGATGTATTGAACTCTTTGAGTCTATGCATGTATTCACATATTTGAAATGATGTTGGGTTTCTTTTAAAAGTTATATATGGCTATAATAATTGGAAAACGATTATATGTGCAACTGAATATGATAAATGTCATTACTTCTCTACTATACATCACCATAAATATTACGCCTCTGTTATATGTTGCATATGCCTCTAAAATAATGTCAATTTATGTTCCCTCACTATATCAACATGATACCCTACCCATTGGTTATGGACACTTGATTTTCCTAAACATATTTGATACTTGTGTTTGGTTTTAAAGAGAAATGAGTTGTTGAGTATCTCTTCTTGCCTTCCGTTATCATTCTAATTTGGTTCATGGGTCTGGTTTTTTATATACAGGAAACATATCGACAATGGATATCAATTGTGTTTTTTGTGCTTATATATGTGTGTGTGGATAGAATCACAGATATTAAAGTTCAGTGATTTTAGTTCAAAATGGGTATCTATTTGACTTGAGTTGTTCATTCCAAAACTGATATTTAATTATGAGAATTTATTTACAATTTGATGGCCAAAGAATATGTATATTTGGACTGTGGAATGAATGATAAGATATGTTATGAACAATTCATGTAAATATACAATTTAGAGACTCATTTGATTTCATATATATATGAAACTTTGCATGAATATGGCGGTTTTGTCGTATGATTAAATTTTGTATTATGTTGTGTGTATATGTGTGTGTGTGTGTGTGTTTAATGTTAATAATAACTAGGGAAATTATCAGAGCTTGTCAAACCTTATGGATAAGGGAGCGCCCCCCCTTTTTTACTTTTGTTTGAAAACCATATTTAAAACTTTGTGTTGTTTGATATATTTTCATACCTCTTTTTGAGTTAGCTTGAAGTTATAAAATAGCTTGTGGTCTATCCATATGATCACATTTTAGTATTTAGTTAACATTTTCCATTGATAACAAATATCCGAAAATTTGACATAAGAACATTCATTTCCTCGCGTCAAATTTTTTGGTGATCATATTGCAAACTTTTTAATAGTCTTCATTTGGACAATTATGCGCCTACGAGCCTACATTTTTTTCTCCTTTCATCTTTTATTTTCTTTTCGCTATTTATTTATTTTCTATTTATTCTCTTATTCATTTCTCTATTTTTTTGCTACTAAATTACATAATCTACAACCTGAGATATTCATGACTGAGATGTTTTTCTTGCAGCTTAAAGTTTTGGGTCAATATGATATTACAAGTTAGCTTCTAATTTATGTTGTTGAAGCAACTAAAGAAACCTTTAACGAGTCTGAAATCCTATTATTCTCTATCTTGTTAGCCTAGTTTTGGTATGCAATACTACCCCCTTTGTAGTAAGTTCACTGATCCTCTCCCTTGAGCCTTATTGTTTCTCCTTTTTTCCTTTCCCATAATTCTTTTCAAATCATCCTTATTGTTGTGTATGAATCTTCCATCAAGAAAACAAACTAACACTAGAATTGGTTCCACAGACCAGATTAATGTCACCAATGGATTATTCAATATCATAGTGGATACAACTCACACCAAAGAATAAATCGAGAATTCCTAAAAAACCATCACTTACGATATTGTTGTGAATGAAGAAAGAGAACTCACTATGATGTGAGATATTAACAATACCCTTCATCCTTGAGACGTTAATGTTCCAAAACCCTTGATGGTCACATCGAATATGAGGAAAATCTCATGAACTTGATTCATTATCCGAAGTTGGAAAACATAAAAAAAATCCTTGATGGTTTATGAAAAAAAATCACGAACCCAAATCACACACCTCCAATACCACTTTTAATTGGATACCTCCATCTGTATTCAACAAGATGATTGTGTCTGTAGGGTTTTCCCAGACTATTGGAAGCATGTACAGTGGTTACAACCCAACTATTTCTACAACTAATCTAGCCAAAGTAATCTATAAATTTGGTCTTTTTTCAGTTTGAGCAAGAGTTTAATATTATTCCTTGGCATGTTCCTTCACCTCTAAATTTGAACTTTGCTAATGCACCTTTTCCTAAGTTAAAAAATTACTTACCTAAATTTTCCAGAAATGGCACTTGCATGGTATGGCTACTCGTATTCGCAAGAAGATGTGATGGCTACTCGCATTCGCAAGAAGATGATTACAATGAGTCTCTGAAGACCTTTTACAATAATAAAGAATGCCAAAAACAATAGACATCCAAAAACCTAACCCTAGGAGATGAAGCGCCAAAAGTCATGTGGGCCCCATTTGGGTAAGTTAGTACATCAACTTCTCAGGGTCGTAACTTTTGCATATGATCTCCATTTTAGGCATATGATAGCTTGTTGGAAAGGTATCATCGAGGAGATTCATTTTGGGGGCTCAATCATGCCTTTGGATATCATTGATAACCTTGATCTCTAAAAACCTTCATTTAGGCCCTCAAAATGGCCCCAAGAGTTAAAAACTGCTAAAAATAGTAAATTGCCAAAATTGCCAGAAAATTGTTTTGAGCCAGTCAAAAAAGGTGGGTGGTCACCGATATCCACTTGGATCAAAAGAGGAACCCGATATCTTACACATATCAGCTACATTCTCTCCTAAAGAGAAAGATCTATTCATGACCCTTTTCGTGAATTTAGAGATATATTCACATTGTCTTATTCATATTTGCAAGGGTTTGGTTCTAGAATTATCCATTATAATATTACCATCAGGGAAGTGTTGTGACATTCAAAACAACCCACTAAAATCCTATATCTTAGAGGATTTTAGTGGGCACCCACCTACTAAAATTTCAACAAGGTATTTATCACTACTAACCTAACTAGCTATTCATTCATAAGACTACCTTTTCTACATAATCTTTGAAGTTGATCCAAGGAAAGATTGAATAGAGATAAATCCTTCAATCTACATTGATCAATGCCCCCCTCTCTATCTCCACTCAAATATTGAACCCTCTCAGGAAGCCCCTTCGCAATGATGTCAAAACTCCTTAACTATACGATCGTCAATTTAGGGTTGTCATACCTTCTTACTAGAATGAAATTGTTCATATTTCCTGACCATTAATTCCAATGATGACAATGTCTCAACATTATCGTCGATGTTGGGTATGTGTTATATTCTTTTCATGGAATTTTTTTTGCATCTGTTTTTGGGCGATTTTTCGGCACATGGTTTTCGTCGATGGTTTTCTATTTTCAGTTAAGGAATTAGGGTTTTTGACTAATCCGGGTTATTGGATTAGGGTTTTGGATACTAACGGATCATATATGTATATTGTATTGTAAACAATGTATGATGTGAATGAATACATAATATGTTGGTTTTACCGGTTTGGGTTTCCAAGGGAAAAGTATATGTGTAATGTCTGTATTTTCCATTGTATCTTTTATGTTCTTCTATTGAAAATCTGTTTGCAGTAAAATATTGTACAAGGTCAAAATCTACATTTGGTATCAGAGAAATTATTGGCTTTAGGGGGATGCCTTTGTGGTTATGGGTTTGGCTTGGGACTGTGATAAGCCTTGTTACAGTGGGGAATCTGTGATATATATTCTTCAAGTGAAAATAAATTGTGAGCAGTTCAAAAATAGATATAGATAAATTTAATGGGAAAAGTTTTGAGTTGTGGAAGCTCAAGATGGAAGATTTGTTGGTAGACAGAGATTAGTGGATCACGGTGGATTTAGGTACTGCACCTACAGGAACATCAACAAATGACTAGAAAAAGTTGGATTGGAAGGAGAAGAGCACAATACAGTTGTGTCTCTAAGATTCAGTATTATTGAATGTGTCAGGGGAAGCTACAACCAAGGAGTTATGGAATAACTTAGGAACTTGTATCAGTCTAAGTCCCTGGTAAATAAATTTTTCATGTGGAAGAAGTTGTATAACCTGAGGATGAGAGATGGAGACTCAGTTAAAGAGCAATCAAATGTCTTCAATATTTTGGCAAGTCAGTTATTATCTGTTGAGATTAAAATTTCAGATAAAGATAAGTGTATTAGTTTACTGTGCTCTTTACTAGACTCATGGGATAGTCTGGTTGTGGCCATAGGTATTAATACAACTACCTTGAGTTTCGATGATGTGGTCTCATCCTTGTTGTCGGAGGAGATGAAATGGAAGAACATGCACGGAAAGAGAATAGATTCATTATTTGCAAGAGGACGCTCCCAGGATAGAAATAAATCTAATTCCTCAAGTGGGAGATCTAACTCTAAGGGTAGATATAAATCTCCCAGAAATTTTCTAATGGTATGCTAGAAATGTGGAAAAGAAGGACACTTCAACAAGCAATGTAGATCCAAAATTAGTAAGAAAGTGAAAGGATATGAAGGTGCTCCCTCTACAGAAGAAAATGCCTCCAAGGAAGAAGGAGGGGATGTGTACTTGGCTTCTTCAAGCACACATGAAAATCATTAGGAATAGATGGTTGACTCAGGTGCATCCTTTCATATGAATCCCCACAAGGAGTGGTTTTGTGAATATGAAAGGTATGATGGAGGTAACGTTTTCCTAGGTGATGACTCGACAACCAGAATCATAGGAAGAGGAAAATTCAAGTTAAGGCTCATAGATGGAATTATTATAACACTTACCGGTGTTTTGCATATCCCAGGATTGGCTAGAAATTTGATTTCTGTAAGAAAAATGGATGATGCGGGGGTAAAAACAGTATTTGAAAAAGAAACCCGCATGATGGTTGGAGGATAAATGGTGTTGCTAAAGGGAGTTAGAATTGGAAATTTGTATAAGCTAAAAGGAATCACTATTATTGATGGGTGTAATAGTTCCATTGTTTCTGATATTGGAGCAGAAGATTAAAAAAGTCCTATAGTCTCTGGAGAAAAGGTTATGTTGTGGCATCAAAGACTAGGGCATATAAGAGAGAAGGGTCTTCGACTACTACATGGTAAAGGTATGGTTCAAGGTATGTCTAAGTTCTCTCTGGATTTTGATTTATGTGAACATTTTGTATATGGGAAGCAAAATTAGGTAAGATTCACCTCTGGTGCAA
Organism: Picea mariana; assembly: GCA_032191745.1. Lineage (NCBI taxonomy): Eukaryota > Viridiplantae > Streptophyta > Pinopsida > Pinales > Pinaceae > Picea > Picea mariana. Next base: position 15,532 of record JASDQU010309517.1, read on the forward strand.
TGAGGGAAAAAGGAATTTTACAGCTAGTGCAGAGTGATGTGTTTGGACCTGTGATGATTCCATCATTGGGAAATCTGTGTACTATGTCTAATTTATATATGAATTCTCAAGGAATACTTGGATATATTTCCTCAGGAATAAATCTGAAGTCTTTGACAAGTTTAAAGAGTTTAAGGCTCTTGTTGAGAATCAAACAAAGAAAAGAATTAAGGTGTTGAGGATGGATAATGGTGGAGAGTTATGCATAAATGAATTTGAATAATTTTGTAAGAAATGTGGTATAGTAAGGCATAATACTACTCCTTATACACCTTAGTAGAATGTAGTTTCAAAAAGGATGAATGAGACGTTGATGGAAAAAGAAAGGTGCATGCTCATTGGTGCCCAGTTAGGGAAAGAATTATGGGTAGAGGCAGTGGGTACTGCATGTTACCTGGTCAATCGATCACCCTCATCAACACTGGATGACAAGACTCCACACAAGGAATGGATTGGTAAGAAACCATCTCTCACACATCTCAAGGTATTTGGTTGTGAGTCCTATGTTCATGTTCCAAAGGAAAATAGGAGCAAGCTAGATAAGAAGGCTAAAAAGTGTATCTTTATTGGGTATAAAGATAGTATCAAAGGTTATAATCTTTGGAAACCAGAAACTAAGAAGGTTTTGTATAGTCAAGATGTGGTATTTAGAGAAATGAAAGATGTTGTCAAACAAGAAGTCCTACCAAGTAAGGAAGAATCAAAGAAAATAGATTTTGAGTCAAAGGATGATGAATCAGACTCTACAGAAGAACATGAATTAAAATAAGAAGATACTCATACTCTAATATTGAGGAGATCAATGCGGGGGAAAAGGCTACCAGAAAGGTATACTCCACCTAATTTTCATTCAAATTTTTCTTTATCTATTACTAATGATGATCCTAGAATTGTTAGGGAGGCAGTATATTCAGAGGATGGAAAACTCTGGAAAAAGGCCATGGTTGAAGAAATGGCATCCTTGGATAAGAATGAGGCTTGGGATCTAGTGGAGTTTTTGACTGGAATAAAGACCATTGGAAACAAATGGGTATTTAAAAGGAAGCTGAATGAAGAAGGAAAAGTGGAGAAATACAAAGCTCAGTTAGTAGCAAAGTGTTATTCCCAGGTTGAGGGAATTGATTTTGGAGAGATTTATTATTTTGTTGCCAAGTTAACTTCTATTAGATTCATATTATATGTTGTTGCTGCGTTTGATTTTGAATTAGAACAGATGGATGTGAAGAAAACATTCCTACATGGGGATTTGGAACAAGAAATCTATATGAAGAATCCAGAAGGCTTCATTGTGAAGGGAAAGAAGGAGTTGGCATGGAAGATGAAAAAGTCCCTGTATGGCTTAAAAAAATCACCAAGGATGTAGTATAAAAAAATTGATACTTATATGCTTGGACTTGGCTTCACAAGAATCAAATAGAATCACGGTGTGTATTTTAAATTAATCGATGATCATTTTAAATTAAAAGTGTGTTTTGTAATGTATCATGGTTCGGTCCATAGACTAGAGAGAGCTGGAAGAGTAGTTTAGCTTCTCATTTGTAAGATTGAAGGAGTTTCATGATGTAATCATTTTTCTGGCATTGAAGATTCGTCAAGGATGTATTATTAGAATGTTAATTTGCTTTGTTCCTTTTATCTTCTTACTTGAATAAGATTGCATACATTGAGGATCATAGCTACTTTGATTTAAAAAAACTTGAACATTAGAGGATCTATTATGGCTTTCTTGCAGATCATTGTTTTGTTCAAGTGTCATTTTTATTCACTTTGCAGAGAGGATCACTGCTTGGTGGATTTTCTGCTCTTTGTAATTCTCTTCATTCTTCTTTCCATTATTATATACCCTTTTGTCTGGTATGCAACTTGAGTGCCTTTAATCTGCAGAGTGTTTATGAATCCATTTCCCAATGGTGTGCTATTGATCTGTGTTTAGTTGGATGCCCTCTCCTTTCTCGTGTAAGTCTTGTTGATCCACTAAAAAATAAAATTGATTTAATTATTCATATTATGATGGGTACTGGAATTTTCATTATAGCAGTCTAAGGGTGACTCCTAGTGCTAACATTTCTAGCATCGTTTCCAGGGAACGAAGACATGAATATATCTTCCCTGGGTTGTACGACAAAGACTAAGACCAACACTTGATGGTGAACAAGCATTGGTGAAATAACAGACTTCATCTTTCACCTGGAGACTCCACACGTTTGAAAAAATTGTTGGTGATTCAAATCAAGTTAACAAGACTCCACTGAAGAATGAGTTCAGACGGAAAAATGAAAAGAAGACACAGGAAGTCCAACTATCAAGTTATAAGTTTCTTTCAGGAACTTATGTTATTTTTTGTGAGCTCTTTCTTGTATTTTACTCTACATATCAGGAGAATATTCTTTTTCTTTGTTTATTCAAATGACCATAAGACCTCTGTCATATATCCTTCCTTGAAACAAGAAAATTTTCTTCCCTCTTGCATCCTTGATATTGAACCTTTACTTTCATCTAAATCACATGAGAACAATGTATGTATTCAAATCCTTCCTGAACATGATCATCCCTATAACCGTGTGAATGATGAAGATGATTCACCACCTTCTTATATCATAGTTCCATCTTCTACAACCACTGTTGTATCTTGTAACCAACTCACTAAAATTCAGTCTAGAATTAGGAAAGTTTACAAACCTTTGAAGTTTCCTTTTGTCCTCCATGACTATCCTGCAAAATTTTTAGATTACTTCCCTAGATTCAATGGAGAAGATAACATGACAGTCGAGTGACACATGGTTGATTTTGAGAGGTTCACTGACCTATTAGAAATCATTCATGAGGACAATATCTCAATATCTACATGGAGATGTTGGACAATGGTTAAACATCTAGAGGCTAATTCCATTGGTTCGTGGGCTAGTTTTCATGATGCATTTTTGAAGTATTGGGGTGAGAACAAACCCTTTGATCAATACTTGACTAATTTTTATATATTGAGAAGGGAGGATGATGAAACTGTTGTTCAATTTGATAGGAGGTCTCATAGTGTTTATCTCAACATGCCTATTGAAATCCATCCCTCTGAAACTATTTCCATGGTATAGTATACAATGGTACAACATCTCGATATATTCCTTTACCTCAAAGAAAGAAAGTCACCATCCTTGCAACAAATGTTTGCTGATGCGGAGGAATTTGAGAGAAACCTTCAGGATTGCACACAAATCTCTAACTAGATCTTGGAGGACATTTTGGATGCAGAAGAATCAGAGGAAGGATATGGATAGAAGGAATCTAATCCGAGCTTGCAATTGTTTCAGCATGCTTGTGCATCATTTTCAGATCTTAATTCTTTTTCATATCGTGAAATTATTAAATCTTATTTTTGTACTGTTGTGGATGCAGATGTACATGTTCATAACTCATACCAGTAAGATGAATTACATACACAACTGAATATTCTCTTAGTTATGAGAAAAGGGGTGATTTTTCTTATGAGGATTATCATGAAGATCATTTTGTAGAAGATAATAATCAATTGGTCAAGAAACAAACTGCTATTTCAAAGCATTTGGTTGTTGATACTGGGGATCGATGAACCTTTCTTGTTCATGATAATATGCAAGATTATATATTCTTAAATTTTGGTCAAGAGATTTCACTCCGAGAAGAAAGCCAACAAGAAAATAAAAGGGAGTAGATTTTTGTATCAGCATGTATGAATTTTCCCAGTATTGACTTTGTATATGATAGTTTGGGAGAAGATTTTTTAGAAGACAGTGAGCTTATAATAGATTTCTTTGAATTTGAAATTGAAAAGACAATTATTCCAAAAGAAGATCTTATTGAGCATCTTGTTCCTATTATTGATGAACTTGTATTGTGGTCTTCTCTTTTTCATGATTATATTGTTGTCTTGGAAGTTGCAAATAAGTTTTTGCCCAAGGAGATAATCAACAGTCAGAAAAAGATTTTACTATTCAAGATTATTTTGAAGCATGTAATATTTATGGAATGTTTCAAGGAGGACAAGAGGATTACAGTCTTGTCAACAAAGCATAAATTATGAAGGAGTAGCCTAGTCTTCTAATTCAACCATAATTATGTTATGGTATTCATGATCCCGTAACCATATACATGGAGTCTATTTGTTTAGAAGTTTCCAGTGCTGGAGATTTCGATATGCATGCAAGTTCCAATTGTAAGTATCAATTGCTCATTGAATATTTGCTCCATTTGTTTCATTTTTTTAGGGTTTTCTTAAAGAGTTGCCTGCAAAAAGTAATATTCATCACTCAGATGCTTTTATGTCTTCATTGAAAGTTTCACTACACTTGATTAAGAAGAGTTCAGATGATTTGAGTAGGGGAATAAGCTCGTCATTCAAGCATTTTTTTTTTCTTTTTTGGATTTTCTTGGTTTGTAGTAGATTAGCAATAAGACTCCATAGCCCAATGGAGGCACTAGAGCAACAGTTGTTCTTTAGTTTTCCTGGAAGATGGGTTTGCATTTTGGATGAGCAGGGATACTGATTGCAGAGATGGAATGGACAAAGTCATTAGGTCTACAGAAGTTCTTGGAAGCTCGCATGGAGCATGTCATCCCCCATGGATCCTATGCTAGTACATAAATTTGTAACGATCAAGGACTTTCACAGCACTAGTAAACTTGATGATTTTGCAGTGCCAGGAATTTAGTTTTCTTTTCCGAGAAGCTAGTAACAACTTGAGCATGTAATTTGTATTTAAGCAATGCTTTGTAATGTATTAGGGTTCGATCCATAGGCTAAAGAGAGCTGGAAGACCAGTTTAGCTACTCATTTGTAAGACTGAGGAAATTTCATGATGTAATCATTTTTCTACCATTGAAGATTCATGAAGGTTGTATTATTAGAATGTTAATTTTCTTTGTTCCTTTTATCTTCTTGCTTGAATAAGATTGCAGACTTTGAGGATCATAGTTGTTTTGATTTACAAACACTTGAACAATAGAGGATCTGGTGTGCCTTGCTTGTTGATCATTGTTTTGTTCAAGTGTTGTTTCTATTCACTTTGAAGAGAGGATCACTACCTGGTGGATATTGTTCTCTTTGTAATTCTCTTCATTCTTCCTTCCATTATTATATACCCTTTTTTCTAGTATGCAACTTGAGTGCCTTTAATCTACATAGTGTTTATGACTCCATTGCCCAATGGTGTGCTATTGATCTGTGTTTAGTTGGCTTCCCTCTCCTTTCTTGTTTAAGTCTTGTTGATCCACTCAAACATAAACTCAATTTAATTATTCATATTCTGATGGGTATTGGGCTTATCCTTGTAGGATTCTAAGGGTGACTCCTAGTGTTAACACCATGCACACATTTGACTAACTAAAAATTTTGCCCCAACCCATACACATTTCCTCTCTCTGGCTTGCCTTTCTTGACTCACACTCATCCCCAAGATGATTGTACTCAACCCCCATGTTCCCAACAACTTTGGGATGTGATCACTCACACCCACCCTCTTACATGTATTCAATGATTGACTTTAGGATCACTCAATCAGAAATGGGAAGGTTCATATACAAATAGAAAATTTAGGAAAATGGGTTAAATTAATATACATGGGCATTTCCCCCTTGGACCCCTCTTGGCCATTATCCTAGACACTCCCCTTTATTGTGGATTAATTCATCCCCCATCTCTTGTCCATGTCCCCTTAGCAGCTAGCAACACATTTTATTTATAAAACAAAGAAATATGATTTGTATACTACATTGCTTTGGCCATAGCCACACATTATATCTACATAATCATTAATTAAAATGGGGATTATAATGGGTATGTTACAACTATAGACTTTGTTTCAAATTTTTCTTTTGTTTTTGTTCCAACAACATTGTAGTGTTGTCTGTTACAACAACAGTCTTTTTTTGAAGGGTTAGTGGACTTGAATGTGTTAAGAAAGATATATTGTTGTTGAGGAAGCACACATATGTCATATAGGGAAATATTGGCTTTGGTTTTCTTCATATCCTCAATGATGTTGTATTCTAAGGCATGAGTTTCATATCTGTTTGGGGTCTTGTTTGTCTGCGAAGTGTTGGGATTACTACTGGCCCATGCAGGATTGTTTGGATCCTGAGCAGTTGTGGGAGGACTTATCTTTCTAGGGGTAGGGACAATTTTAAAAGGTAACAGAATGCTAGCTACTTCCCCTTTGCTATGCAGATTATAGTCCTTGGGAGTCGCTTTCATGATTTGGGTATCTCCTATAAAAATTTCTCCAACCTGTTCATCATTCGAATCAAAACACTAGTCCCACAAAAACATGGTTTATTCCTATGTAGTGTCCTTGTACTCAATGGTCTCTTTGTTTTTTGTTTCTTTGGTTTGGTCATTGGAATATTCCTGCTAATCTAACAACTGGTTGATGAACAGGGTCATGGAATTAATCCATTTAGGGAAGGTTTTTTTTGGAATGGTTCATTTGGTGATAGGAATAGAAGTTGTCCATGCCAAAATCATCTATATTTAATGTAATACCAGGGGTATAAGGTGGTTTAGGTGGGTTATCATTATTTTTAAAGAACGACAAGAATTTTTTTTGCTTAGAAGATCCTTCACCGACATTTTTCTTGAGATCCACTACTTCATTAGACAACTTTTTAACCAGCTTGACTACATTGTCTAAGTCTTTGTGTCATTTTTCGGAGGCTTGGTTAGAAGTAACCCATTCAACATGTAGGTTAGTTTACAACACAGGATCATGCATAACCATAAAACCATTAACATGTGATTGTCACGTTAGTCATTGATGAATAGTGTAAATCAACTATTTCATCCTATGCATGGTACTAATTGAGTTAAAACGTATCATTCAAACCTAATATCCATGTACTAAAATATTTTGTTTACAACTACCATGCTAGAAGTAAATCACACAATATCATGATTAATCACATAAACACTAATTATTCTTAGTATTCATATATATGAAGGTCCACATGCCCATATATTGGAGTGTCATTTTTCTAACAATGATCCACAAAATGAGCAAGGAAATACAATTAGGTCAAAATGTAGTATAGTTGCCTAGGTCAAAATGGAGCGTTACAACATTAGCATCTAATTTGATCACTGTAGAGTAATGAATCATCCCCAATAGGATATAGGGGGAGGGTCTTTAAAGTATTTGACTTTGGACTCCATGTTGAAGGTACTTAAGTAGCCCCCCTTATTTTATGTTTCTCCATAAGTTGCATCTCAAGAAAAATATTTCTCTATTCACATTAAGATGAATAATATGAAGCCCGCAGGGGTGTAGACCGATTGGCAAGTGCCGTGTAAATGGAAGGAACTATGTAAAATGAGGTCTCA
>JASDQU010309517.1:54638-72396 GCA_032191745.1 Picea mariana
GTGTATTAATACTTCAAAAATGTATTAGCTAATAACTTATTAATGTATTGATTAATTAATAAATCACATTATTAATGCATTAATACTTTAATTTATACATTACAATAATGTAATAATATAATGTTAATGTATTAATACTTTAATAAAGTTACAACAGATTAAGATCAATGTATTGTTACTTTATTAATTTTATTAATATATTAGCAATGTATTATTGTATAAATTAATTAATACATTAAATTATTAATGTACCAACCATTTAATATGGTAAATAATGTATTAATACATTATTAATGTAATAATAGTTCAATATGTTACATAATAAATTAATGTATTAATCATTTAATTTATACATTACAATAATGTAATAATGTATTACTAAAGTGAATGCACTATCATTTTATTAATGTATTACTTTATTATTGTATTAATACATTAGTAATGTATTTATTAAAGCATTTAATGTATTATTTTATTACTATATTTTAACTTTAACAATGTATTAATTAATAATGTATCAATGTATTAATTAATTAATACATTACATCATTGATCTATCAATCAATTAATTAATACTTTACCTTACACATTAATGTAGATTCATACTTTAATTTATAAGTTAAATTTATATATTACATTAAAGTAATACATTAATATATTAATAGACCATTTATTTACATACATCATTACATTAATATAATACATTAATTATAATTTTTTAATGTATTAATACTAATATTAATACAATTTCTTAATAAATGTTTACATTATTAATGTATTATTTCAGCACTTTTAAATATTTTTTGTTACTTTCTTAAAACTTTATTATTATTATTATTATTATTTACTTTATTAATATAATTTGTTATTTACTCTTTTATTTGCTAAATTAATTTTATGCATTACATTAATACATTATATCATACATTAATATATTGATATTTTTTTATGCATTGCAAAAAGATATTAATTAATTAATATATTAATGTATTTTTACATTATTAATGTTTTCTTACTTTATTAATATTATTGTTATTTACTATTTTATTTTTGCTAAATTTATTTATAATCTATAAATTAATTTTTCGATTATTAATATATTATTTTAATAATCTTTTTATTGTGTTTTAACTTATTTTATTTATGTTATATTATTTTTTATTTTATAAATAATTGTTATTTAATATTTATTTTATTATTGATAATCAATTAATAATTAATTAACTATTTATTTTAATAAATAAACATTAATTTCTAATTTCTAATTAATTAATTTTTATTAATTAAATAATAATTTGTTATTATTTAATAATTATAAATAAATAATTATTAATTGATTATTATTTACTTATTTTAACAATTTATTAATAAAATTATTACATATATTTATTATTATTTTTTTTAATAAATTATTTAATTAATAATAATATTAACTAAAAAACTAATAATTTTATTTTAAATAATAATTTAGTAATTATTAAATATTATTTAATTATTACATTTAAAATATATAAATATGTTCATGGTTGTGGCCACTAGCAACAACCACATTAAGTAAAAAGTGGTTGATATACGCCTATCGACGTCATTAATTAAAAAGGGTGGAAAATGGTCTCGATCGACATATATCAACCACTTTTTACTTAGATAGACATATATCAACCACTTTTTACTTAATGTTGTTGTTGCTAGTGTATTAGTAATGTAGTATAATAGTTTTAATAAAATAATTTAATGTATTTTTTATTACTTTAAAACCTTTTTAATGTATCAATGTTTTATTCATGTATTACCTATTAATAAAATAAGGATACACCAATACTTTAATAATATATCACCTAAATTAATATATTATAATAATGTATTAACTCATTATTATAATGTTAAAATATTTTATAAATAACATATTTATAGATTATTAATTAATGTATTACTTTATTATTGTATAAATATTTTATTAATGTATTAGTAATGTAGTATAATAATTTTAATAAAATAATTTAATATATTTTTTATTACTTTAAGACTTAATGTTTTATTCATGTATTACCTTATCAATGTATTATTGTATATTAAAGTATTAAAGTAACACTTTAATACTTTATTATAATGCATTAATACATTAAATAGATTAAATGTATTAAATACATTTAATCTATTTATTTAATGTATTAATGCATTAATATATTAATGTATTAATGTATTAATGTATTAATAGATTAATGTATTTAATACATTAATGTATTTAATCTATTTAATGTATTAATGCATTAATATATTAATACATTGATGTATTAATGCATTAAATATATTAATGAATTTAATATATTAATGTATTAATGTTATTTCAGGCCTCCTAGGTCTCAACAAGCAACAACCATTTTTATGTAAAAAGTGGTAGATATATCTTGATGGGTGTCATTTTTCACATTTTTAAATTAATGGCACCCCTATGTGTATATCAACCACTTTTTACATAAAAATGATTGCTAGTTATTAATTATTGTTATGAGAGTAGTCTAATAAAATGTAAAAAGTTAATATTGAAGCGGTAAATGTTAAAACTTAAGTAATCTTGTCTCGATTTGTTAAATTATTTTCAATAGAATAATAAACTACCACAATAAATTCTTAATAATATTATGTAAAGGTGAAATCTTAAACAAAAACAATGATGATAAACAAACTAATTCATAAATGAAAGAGATTAATACTTACAATCTCATTCATTGATTTAAAAACAACCAAGAAAATATGCCAACATCTTTTAATTCATAACCATAAAATTAAATTTAAATTGCTTACATTTTATTTTTCTTAATTTATATATTATTATGATTTTTAAAATTATTTTATTTACCTTCTATTTTATTGAATATTTTCTTTTTTAATTGTCTTTTCATTTGTTCTAACTCTAATTATATTCGATCTACTTCATTTGACAATAAGCAGATACGCAGGTGGGTTCCATAGCGTTGTCCTTGTGTGCAGCAAGAAAGATTGTGCAAGCTCATGTTAATTTTCAATGTGTTCAATTTCCTACTTCTGTTCACACAAAGTCTTCACCTCCCCCATTGATTTTCCTCCAAATTAGACTTTTCAATGTGTTCAGTTTCCTACTTCTGTTCACACAAAATCTTCACTTCCCCATTGATTTTCCCCCAAATTAGATCTAGTACATTTCTTCTCAGTCATAAAATGAAAAATGTCAAACTTTCTCTCATGCTTTCACACATTGGCCTGGATGTTTTGCATGACTTCACTTCCCCATTGATTTTCCTCCAAATTAGATCAAGTACATTTCTTCTCAGTCATAAAATGAAAAATGTCAAACTTTCTCTCATCCTTTTACACACTGGCCTGGATGTTTTGCATGACTTCAATTTACCCTCACATTCGTTGTAATTCCTCTCATGCTTTTACATATTGGCCGGGATGTTTTAAATATACCAGATGAAAAGGAATCAGTCCAAATTACTTCAGCATTGTCCAAATTACATTGCTATTTAACTTGAATTCAGTTGTAGCACGAATGATATCTAACATAGATACACCCATATTGGATAGAACCAAAAAACCATACTTTTATTATCCTTTTATTTAACAACTCCAGTACCTTCATATTTTCCATAACATTGGGCGTATAATCTTTGCATTATTAGTTGCTTATAATATGTGTATTAAATAATATAATTAAAAAAAAAAATTCCTTCTAATGTGTATTAAATAATAGAATTTTCCAAAAAAATTTAGTGTAATATTTTATTTTTTCATTTATTTAGATAATATATAAAAAAAAAATTGATATTTTTTAAATATCTTTTTAAATTAAAATTGTTTTATGAAAAATATAAAACTTAAAAAATAATCATACTTTTATAAAAATAAACGTGTCTATAAAAATGTAAAAATAAACATGTAACAAGGAAAATTTAATTGTTCCCATACAATGTAAAAATAAACATGTCACAAGTAAAATTTAATTGTAATTTTACCAATACAATGTAAAAATAAACATGTCACAGTTAAACTTTAATTGTAAGAATATCATGTTTGTTAGAAGTATTTTCAAAATATTTACCAAAGTATAGGATTGAAATTTTTCTAAAAAATAGCTTTAATATAATAAACCATTTGAATCCAAACCATAGATATATATTTTAAGTGTTAGGTGGTATAGATTTTTGGGAATATTTGATTGAAAAAAATATTATTGAATCTGTATATTTGAGTGGTTATATTTGTATAGTTTTTCATCATACTAATCTATTTTCACATTCAAAAATACAATTTAAACAACTTGTATTACCAGTTTAATTGTTAGTTATTGACCATATTTTTCATAACGAGAGGTACGAACCATTTGGATCCTCCTGGAGGAAAGAGTTCGTAGCGTAGTAAACAATTAGGTGAGAGCAATCTGGGTGACCTCCATCCACAACTTAATTATGGCCTCTGACTTATTGAGAGCTCATCGCTGGCAAGATTCAAGGTTGCTTCCCCTATGTCGTTCATCGCTGGCGGCTGACTAAATGTTTGCTACTCATTCCCTAACTAATGTTTGATCCTTGTTACAAAGGAATACCAATGTGCCGGCGTCTCACAACAAAATTTTAATCGATCGGGAGGATAGGCGTCCCCTAGAAAGAGGGTGCCAGTCTTTTAATGACAGTTGTGACTTGGGTGAGCAATATTCTTGTTCATATGCATAAATAGAGGAATGAGATTATGCTCAAAACCCTAAACCCTTATTTAGGATGCGTTTTGCTTTATCTTTTCAAAGAGCGGCCAGGCCATCTGGTTGTTTTTAATCGCGGCCAGGCTGTTTCAGGGGTTTTTAATCATGGCCAAGGGTTTTTAATCATGGTAATGTTAGATAGATAGACAGTGTTTAATGGAGTTGGTTAAATGTTTTATTTTTTGAGTTTTATTTGTCAGATAATGTAAATTTAGACAAAATCATTATTTTATATTGTTTAAATTGTATTTCTAAATAAATAGATTATACAAACTTAGCCACTCAAATCTATAAATTCAATCATTCATTACCAAACCAAATTTCAAGTAAAATAAAAAAAAAAAACATTTCCAAAAACATCCCAAAATTAAGACGTTTAGAATACTGCGTTTCTAATTACGGCCATACAAAAGTCAATCACACCATTCTCCGCAGCCTGGCAGCGACAACTGTTTGTAATCATGGACAGTCTGTCCCGGCAATTGCTATTTCTATCGTCTAGATAGGCGCCCGTCGCCAATGCAACCCTCAATGGCTTTTATGGCGGTCACCTGCTTGCAGTTCAATTTGGCAGTCAATCCAGTGAGAACTGGAATTCTCGATTTTGCTACTTCTTTGTCATTTAATCCCGTTGCTTTCACCGCTGCATCACAAGTTAGAGATGTACACTAGGTCGCGGGATTCATAGAATCGGGGATTTGAACCTTCGTCTGAGCACTGATTCATACAATGAAGTTGTCGATAGTGTCGACAAAATATTGAAATAATCTCATGCGATTAATTATGTTGTACTCTAGTTTATATGGGTGTAGATGGATTGGCAAGTGTCGTGTAAAGGGAAGGAAATTTCGAAAATGAAGTCTCATGTTTGATTCTCACTCGGATTTACTGGTGTGCCATTCTTACCAGCTGGGTGGTTGCCCATGAAGTTATAGTATAGATCCCGTGTCACATGAGTACGAGAACTGCGAGTTGCCAATTCCCCAATAAATAAATAAATAAATTATGTTGTACTCTAGTCTGAATTAGTTGCACGTTTAGTCTATGATCGCTATTTTTTGATATGCAGGTTTTTATAAGGAGGGATGGTTTTTTTTTCCGTTGCCTAGAAAATTGAGAAAATCACCGATGAGTTGCAACAGAAAAAGTTGGAGCGGAAGACGTGACCCTGAAATTGGCCTCGTTGTTGATCCAGTCGGAAAGTTCAAAAATGGATTCTGCCACTTCAAAAGAGCGGTTTACTAATAAGTATAGGTCGATGGTAGGCCTAATCCTTATATATCGCACTCAATTAATTCAAGGCTCGGATCTCTGTTGTACAGAAATGACAAAGATTTGTTCTCCAAATTGTGCAAGAGCCAATCTACCAAGGCTATGATGTTTAAATCTTGTGTATTTACATGGAATGAAAGAAGTCCTTTAGTCATGGTTACCTATATGAATCCTTGCTATTACAGTTACAATTCATGGGGTTTGGTTGCTTTCACCAAATTTCTTGATTTATGGTTGTGCTTATTTCTGTGTAGGGAATAATGTTTACACTTGTGTGATTTTTTTATTTTTATTTTTATTTTTAAATATGATTTTTAATATACATATTTATTTATATTATAAGAACTTTCTAAAATATATGTCAATAATTTCTTATTTCTATTCATATGAATTTTGTAAGATTACTACATTATATTTATATTTAGAATTAAAAGAGATTACAATAGCAATTTTATGATTATGAATTCATTGTAGATAAAAAGTGAAATGCATTTTAGAATTCTCATATATCAATTGAAAGATATATATAATAAACATATATATAAGTCTATTGGATATATATAAGTTTATTGGATGTAGTTTAGGTGGTTGGAAGGAATGATTGATACCCTCCCCACCCAAATTTAATTCCTTAGATGGTCTATAAGATACTCTTGAATTAATTAGTGTATTTATTTTCAATAAGAATATTTATTAACCATAATTAAAGGTTTTTAATAATATTCTAAAATTAGTTAGATTAACTTTATTAAACATATAAAATAACATTGGATCCCTTTACCCACTTGATAGGCCTAGCAATAAGGAAGAATCAGTCAAAATGAAAGACGACCTAAGAGAAGCTTCTAGAAGGATCTTTCTCTAGATTGTTCTTTTGGATAGATAAGTTTAGTATAAATAGAAGTAGAGGGTATGAGAAATCTTGTCTCTGTTGGAGGTTGCCCCCTAGAAGAGACAAGTAAACATTGTTATCATTAATCAAGGTGCTCTTTCTGGTGTTATGCTAGTATTATTTTGATATTGTTTTGGTTATATCATTGTTTCTCTGCCATTTCTATGCTAAAATCTGTATGTTTTACATACTATATTATATCTGGAATACTACAAGTGATATCATAGTGCCTTCCATGGAAGAAAATTTTGGGTTAAATTTTGTCAGGGTAGAGACGTATTCCGCATTTTAAAGCTACAGAGATCTGTCATTATGTTCATAAACTTGTGGTCGAGGATTCATACACACAGGAACCACAAAAGTTACTTAAACGCACAACTGTTGGCCGCCATTGTAACCCATGCTGGTACCCCTTTGAGTGGTAGCATATCAAACAACAATTTTATACGAATCGATCTAGATCTCCCGAAGCCCTCCATAGATAAAATGATTGGCCACCTGAATGCTATAGTACCACCGAGAAAAACACTCGGGAAGATACTCTCTAGTAACTGGGTAGTCAGGTAGTACAACTATGGGCACGGTCTAGCCTCCTTAGTTGGTTCCATGATATATTAGGTTGAGTACTACCGTTGGACCCCACACGTATATCATAGAGCTAGAGCACAACGCAAACCCTTGTCTGTAGAAACCCTGAATATCCTACCCCTGGGGAAGGAAACAAAAAAATAGATCAAACAAAATCTATTGTCACGCAATTGTGTCTTCTTCATTCTAGTTGCAAAATTACTACACATTTCTTCCTATTAAGCATATTGGCATTTTGTCACTGTAGTATTATTCAGGCCGAAGAATAACTCCGCAAGAGTAAAAAAAAAAGTACAATGGTCACATCGACACAATTATTTGGGACCTATCCCACTGAGTTCCTCTCTTCACCTGATTCTAGTGATACCTCTCATTTTTAACACAATTTGTTTTTGGACCCGACCCTTCTCTAACACCCTTATTTAGCCTGAATCCCATTAGATCGCCCTTTTTCGCCCTGATCACAATGGTACCTATCATTTGAAACCCTTCTTCTTTGTGGTCCAACCAACCCCTCTAGACCCCTTTTGTTTCCCCTATACCATTTTCCTACTCATTTGTTCACATCGCTACCACACGAGCCCAATAATTGAATACCTTGATTATTGACACCTACCAGAACCAGGAAGACATCAACACTGTCAATGCCAACCTTAGCTCAATCAATTTGACTATTGATATCCTCAAGGAACAATGTTCCAACATCAAATACCTCAAATACCTCAAAGAACACTTCCTGGGCCATTCCTAGAACCCTTCCTCTTTTGAACAACCATCTTATTAGGATGACCATGACTCTTCCCATTAACAAGGTACTCATACTACCCACTTTTCTCGAGACCTCCTCCCTCCCATAATTCAAGTGAACAAATTTGATGGATCAAATCCTATAGGTAGGGTCACCAAAATGGAACATTATTTCTCTTTGCATGGCATTACTGATTATTTATCCAAGCTTCGTTATGGTTTCCTACACCTGGATCCAAAATGATATCAATGGTGGAAATGGAGAAAAAAGGCACGCCAAGGGTATGTTGCTTGGACATAGTTTGTCGCTGAAATTTATGATTTCCTTGACTCTGAAACCCACAATTTAGGTCATTTGACCAACTTAAAGCGGTTTGGGATAGTGGAAGACTTTATTTCCACATTTGAGCACTTTTATTTTATAACGGAAGGAATGTCAGATGCCTTCTTTAGGGAATTATTTATTAGCGACCTCAAATATGAAATTTGTTCCCATGTTCTCATGGCACACCCCCATACTTGGTTGGACGCTACTCAATGAGCCAAGGAAGCACAACAGATTGTATCCTCCCAGACTCGCAAACTCTACATTCCTCCTTGCCCCAAACCCACCAATTATTCCCCTCCTGCAACTCCCCTCAACATCCATAAATTAACTAGGGCTAAAATGGTTAAACTTAAAATCAAGGGTCTTTGTTATATTTGTGATAAAAAATATTTTCTCGAGCACAAGTGTAAGGAACAAAATCTTTTTATGGCTGTGACTGAGGATCTTTCTGAAAAAGAAGACGTTTTTTTTACATGGAGGAACTACCACTGCCATCTGACCTCACCCCACCCTCTGATCTACCAGGAGTTGACCCAATGATTTCACTTAATGCCCTCACTTGCTTCTCTACTCCCCAGACTCTCAAATTAATTAGTTACAAAAAAAATAGGAAAGTCATCATCCTTGGAAAGTGGTAGCACCCATAAATTTATTGACCACCACATTTCCAAAGAAGTCAATTGTTACTTCTATGTCATCAATAATTTTCAAATCATGATTGCTAATGTTGGTTCCATGAAACGTTGGGGACTATGTGAAAATGTGCAACTCCAAATTCGTCAGTATCACCTGAAATACCATGTGTTTTCTATAGACATGTGTGGATGTCACATTGTTCTTGGTGTTGAATGGTTAGGCACTCTAGTCCCCATTCTCATGTATTTTAAGGAATTAACCATGCAATTCCAAGGGGAGGGACAATAGTATAAGTTCCAAGGAATCACAAAAAGCTCCCCTGAGATCATCAGTTCCCATCGCATCAAAAACCTCCTAAAAAAAGGTTATTCGGGAATTATATCTCAACTCCACTCCATTCATGCCGTTGAGAGACCTTTTGTGCATCCCAACCTCCAATATATCCTCTCTTGCCATAAAGTTTTTTTTACCACCCCCAAAGAACCTGCCCCTTCCCATGGAGTCCATGATCATTCCATCCCTCTCATCCTAAGCAGTCTTCCTCCCAATGTTCGGCCTTATCATCATCCCTTTTCCTAGAAGAATGAAATTGAGAAAATTGTTCATGAATTACTAGAAGTCGGTGTTATGCATCCCAGTACTAGCCCCTATTCTCCCCCTATGGTCTTGGTACTCAAGAAAGAAGGCACTTGGTGCATTTGTCCTAATTTTTGTTCCCTCAACAAAATCACAATCAAAGAAAAATTCCTCATTCCTATCATTGATGACCTCTTGGATGAATTGAGTGGTGCTTAGTACTTCACCAAATCATAGATGATTTTCGGGGCTAAATTTCGCAAATGGGTCAATTTTCCATGGTTTTGGCCAAAACAAAATTCGTCAATTTCCATTTTTTCTGAAAATGAATCGCCCAAATTCCATAGAATAAAATTAATTTACCTTAATATCACCAAAATGTTATAGAAACTATATAAAATCCTTACAAATTTGAATATTTTTAGAAATATATCGCCAAACATTTTACATATTAAGGACTAGTAAGATTAGCCCAGGTTTCTACATTTTAATATAAATTATCATCCTTAAAATCATCACCACACCAAATTGGATCTACATTTTGGATACCACCAAATCTTTATGAAAGAAGAAGACATTCCCAAGACTCCATTTCACACTCTTGAGGGTCATTATGAATTCTTGGTAATGCCCCTTGGATTGTCTAATGCTCCTTCCATTTTCCAAAGTATTATGAATCATGTATTCCATCCTTTTCTTCATCAATTTTTCTTAGTTTTCTTTGATGGTAATCTCATCTACAGTAAAACTTGGCCATCCCATCTCTCCCATGTGAATCAAGTTCTCCATCTACTCTCTAAGAACCAACTTTTCCTCAAATAATCTAAATGTTCCTTTGGTTGCTCAGAAGTGGAATACCTGGGTCATATGGTTGGAAAGGATGGTGTCTGAGTGGATTCTAAGAAAATTGAATCTATGAAAGATTGGCCTCTCCCTAAAACTCTTAAAACATTGCATGGTTTTCTGGGTTTAACATGCTATTATAGGAATTGTGTTCGTAATTATGGAAATATTGTATCTCTTATCACTTCTCTCCTTAAAATAATGCTTTCACTTGGAATGTAGTCGTGGATCATACCTTTAATGCCTTAAAGGATGCTATGTTCTCGACCCTTATCCTATCCCTCCCATACTTCACAAAGACATTCATATTCGAATGTGATGTTTTCTAGAAATGAATTGGAACCATCCTCATGCTAGATGGTAGGCCTTTGGCCTTCACTAGAAAACAACTTTGAGAGCACCATTTGGGTCAATCCATTTATCAAAAGGAAATGTTAGTTATATTGCATGCTATGGATCTCTGGCATGCTTATCTAGTGGGTCAGTGATTCCAAATAAAAAATTATCATTGGAGTCTCAAATATTTCCACCTCTCTAACCCCTCGAGTAGATAGAAAAATATAATTCCATGTAATAAAGGTAAATATTAATAAGACCTAGCAATACAAAATAATAAGTCAAATGTAAGAAGACCTAATAGAAGCTTCCACTTCTAGAAGGATCTTCCTCTAGATTGTTCTTTTGGATAGATAGATTTAGTATAAATAGGAGTAGAGGGTATGAGAAATATTTTCTTGGAAATTATTTTGATAGAGCTCCACTCTGCTAGAGGTTTCCCCCTCAAAAAGGCAAGTGAACATTGTTATCATTAATCAATGTGCTCTTTCTGATGTTATTCTGGTATTTTTCTGGTTATATCATGGTTTCTCTGCCATTTCTATTCTAAAATATTTATGTTATGCATACTATTTTATATCTGGAATACTACATAAAGATAAATCTATGCTAGTGATAAATTCTATTATATATATGTAAATATATTAACTAAATTCTTATAAAACCCCTTTTCATATTATATCAAATATATTTAACAATTAAATAAACAAATCAAATATAAAAAAGTGAATATATTAATTTCATATAAATTATGAATAAACTAATACATTAATTGAATGTTTATAGTGATATATATGTATAAATATAATTTGAAGGACTGAGTGAGATATCGTCTAACTTGAGAAGGTTATAAGTTCCACTCTCGTGATCTCCACCTTCATAAAAGGAAAACAAATGAACCTATTAATATAATTTAGAATTTATTAAATTTTATGATCATTTAATTTAATAATATTATAATATAAGGGATTACAATATTACAAGAATACTATTAATCACACTCAATCAACAATTAAATCATGTCAACCATTGCAACATTTTAGATTATTACCTTTAATAATTACACATTATAACATTGAAACATCAAGATTGAGTTAAAATTAAATTTATTTGATTTAATTATTAACATGTAGTTAACTAGTCGTAACATTTTAATTATAATTAAATAAATAAGCTATTGAAAGTTTAAATATAGGTGAATGTTATTGAGTGTTATGATGCATCATTGTATATAATATTTGAGGAACATTATATTTCAACATAAGAATATTTATTTTTGACACTTTATTCATTTATTTCTTTCTTTCAAGGACATCACAATGTTATATAAACTTTAAGGAGCATTCCAATTCAACATAAGTCTATTTTGATGGATGTCTCAGTGAAATATAATAATTAAAGAACATCAAAGTTTTAACATAATTCTCAATGAACATTACAATATGACATAACCATTGAGGAAGTTAGTAATTCCACATAAGTCGATCAATATGAATTTATCACAATGCTTCAAAGGGAATGTTGCAAAGTGGTGTAACCTTCCAAGAACGTTGCAGTGTCAAAAGCCTAACGAGGGGCATAGAAATTTGATAGTTCAATGAATAAGAATGTCAAAATGCAACATAGGAATTGGATAACATAGTGATCGAACACAACCCTTCACTAATGTCGCAATGTAACATAACCCTGAATTGATGTCGGGATGCAACATTATCATTAATAAAAGTAGTAATTCTATATAAGACAACCAACATGAACATAACTATTGTGGCATGACCATCATCAACAAGACTTAACCATGGGAAACGCCGCCAACCATGGTCGACCAAAATTAATCATATTCAACCAAATTCAACCATGTTTATCCATATTCAAATATAGTTGACAATGGTCAATCATAATCAATCAAATATCAATCAAATTAAACCATAGTGAACCATGTCCAAATAAAGAAAACCATGGTCAACAAAAGTCAACCATGATAAATGTCACAGTATGAAATAACCATTGAGGAAAATCATAATCTAACCTAACCCTCCAAGAAAATTACATTGCAACATAGCCATTGAGGAAAATAATAATCTAACCTAACCCTCCAAGAAAATTACATTGCAACATAGCCATTAAGGAACATAACCATTTGATATAAGTCAACCAATATGAATGTCACAATGCTACAAAAGCGTTGAGGAACATCGCAATCCAACATATCCTTTCACGAAAATTGGAATGTGACCTGAATCTTCAATAATAATGTAATTCAACACAAGTCCCCCTAGATGAACGTCATAGTCTGACATATCCATTAAGGAGCATCAAAAACTTTACATAACCCTTCCTTAATGTCACAATGCAACTGAAGCATTGAGGAATGTATCAATCCATACAATTCGACCAAGATGAATATAACAATGCATCTTAACCATTCAGTAATAGCGCATTAAAATATAACCTTTAAGGAATGTTGTAAGATAGTATAACCTTATTGAAGATTACAATCTGACATAACCATTAAGGAATGTAGAAATTTGACATAAGTCAATGAAGATGAACTTCACACTATGAC
The DNA here is from genome assembly GCA_032191745.1 of Picea mariana. Taxonomy (NCBI): domain Eukaryota; kingdom Viridiplantae; phylum Streptophyta; class Pinopsida; order Pinales; family Pinaceae; genus Picea; species Picea mariana. The sequence continues at coordinate 68,161 of JASDQU010309517.1, forward strand.
AAAACCATTGGGGAACGTTGCAATCCAACATAACCTTTGAGGAAATTTGCAATGTGACTAAATACTTGATGTTCATCAAAATGTGACACCATCATTAAGGAGTGTAGAAGATCGACATAAGACAAGATGAACATCACAATTCAACATTACCATTGTCAACTATGCTAAAACATAATCAACATGGTCAAACAGGGTCAAGCATGGCTAACCATGGCCAACCATGCTCACTCAAAGTGAATCATAGATAACCTGAGTCAACCATCATCAACCATAGTAATCCAAAGTTAACCATAGCCAACCAAACTCAATAATATTTAAATGTGGTTAACCATAATCATCCATAAATAACCATGGTCAAACATGGTGAACCATGTTTAACCATATACAACCATGGTCAACCATAATAAAACTAAAGCCAACCATGGTCAACCAAAGATAAAATAGTAAAACATGGTTAACCATAATAAAACTAAAGCCAACCATGTTCAACCAAAGATAACAAAAGTAAAACATTGTCAATCATATTCAACATGGTTAACCATAGCCAACATGGTCAACCATAGTTTACAGTGGTCATCCAAATCCAACCATAATAAAAGTGCCATGTTAAGTCATCTCTTAATCACAAAAGGGTGACCATGGTCAGCCATACTCAAACATAATAAACCATGGTCAACCCTTTTCAATGATGATAAACATCACCATATGAAATAACCATTGATGAATGTGACAATCTAAGTTAACCCTCGAGGAACATCTGATTCTAACATAACCATTGAGGAACATGGCAATTCAAGATAATTCAACCATGATGAATGTCACAATGCAACATAATCATTAAGGAACATCACAATCCAACATTTCCTTTTCATAAACAGTGTAATGTGACATAACCCTTCAAGAACATTGAAAATCAACAAAAATCCACCCACATGAACGTCATAATATGACATAACCATTGAGGAATGTATTCATTTGACATAAGGCGATGAAGATGAACGTTTCAATGTGAGAGAATCATTAGGGAACATCAAAACCCAACATAACCCTTGAAGATATTTCCAATGTGATAAAATCCTTGATTGACATCAAAGTGAAACACAACCATTGAGGAACATAGCAATTTGATATAAGTCAACTAAGATGAATGTTACAATGTAAGATTACCATAGTAAACTATGGTTAAACATAATAAACATTGTCATGCATAGTCAACCGTGGCCCAAAATGTTCAACCAAAGTGGATCATAGTCAACTGTGGCCCAAAATATTCAACCAAAGTGGATCATAGTCAAACTAAGTCCACAACATTCAATCACATTTAAACATGGTTGACAATGGTCAACTATGGTAAGCTAAAGTTAATTGTAATTAATAATGGCCAACCAAAGTCAAACATATTAATACATGGTTAACCATAGTCATCTAGTTAACTATGGTTAACTATGGTCAACTAAATTCAATCATGGACAACCAATTCAACCATTGACAATCATTGATCCAGATATTGATGGTTGACATACAAAAGGCTTGAATTTCGAGGGAGGAGGAGAGAAAACATCCAAACCTTCCATGAAATTGATCACAAGAACATTGATGAAAATTCATGAACTGAATGAACCACAAAAATATGAGAAAGACAGAGAGATGGAGAAGAAGGATCCCATTAAGAAGAACCATTACACACAATGAGACCAATTTTGGGACCTCTCCTACCCAACCTTCACTCTCTTCCTATTTCCTTTTTATAAGGTGTCTTTTTGACGAAGTCAATTTTGATTATGTTTGACTCCGTCAATTACATATATATAAGGTTCTCTTTTACACAAAAATATGAATATATTACTCACACATTTGAACTTAGAGTATAATCCCCCTGACGATTTGGATCAATCCTCCCCTCTTTGAAAATGAGCGTCCCCATCATTTCTCCCATGATAATAAAAGGAGACCTCATTATGTTCATCATACTATCACGATTAGAACATGTTGAGTGCCAATGAGAATAAGGTTTTATGTGGTTAACCCATAACTATGGGTTTGTGGATGACCTATAAAAAGGTTCGAAATGGAAATCTTGTTGTTAATATCGATTACTACTTATGGGGTATTTTAGATGGGTGAAAAAAATTACAATATGATTTAATAAATCCAAAAAATAAAAATTGAAATGAAAAAACCTGTTTTTCTCATGGTGGAACTCTAGCTGCAACTTTGTTCATATCTTTTGATATAGATGATGAAATCAAAATACGTTGAAGAACCATTTTAGGTATTGAAGAGAGATTTCCATTGATATACGATACTTTCTCTATTGTATCCTGTACAGTGAGAAAATTCTTCCTGAAACTCAACGAACATGTGGTCGCACTATTTTACAAATATTTGGTACTTAAGTCAGTCATATCTCATAGATTAGGAAAAAAAATGAAATTTCGTAAAAAACCTATTTGAGCCAACAGAGAATTCTTTGAAATGAGATATAATATGACCTATAAAATTCTCTATATAGGTCATTGCACATGTATAAAATTTGTAGAATATAGCTTTCTTGTATTCTGTCCATTATTGTGCTCCTATGGTGGCAATATAGTGGTGGGTAAGCTAAGCAAGGGATGGAATGAGCTCTACCAAGCTTATAGATGATGCATGTGGATTTTTTAATTTGTAAAATGGTTGCATGAATATGTAATAACATTTAATATGAGATAACCGAGTGCAGATGGACACAAAGGATGCCAAGGGTTTGTTGAGAATCCTGGGTTTTTATAGAGGCCATGGAACCTCAGTCAACAACATGGAAACCTTACAAAATTTATGAAAATGTTGCAGACTAGTGGATGTACTGAATCCATGTAAGTGTGCTCTTGCAATAGTGAATGAAGTTTCAAGGATAGAAAAACCTTGTAGTTCTTATGGACCAACTATGATACTTATAGTGTATGGCCCAAAAAATGGAATATGAGAGTGCCAAAAGGAGGTTAGATATTGTTTCAAATATTTGAACCTAAAATATGCCTCAAACCCTAGTTCCCATGGAGTGGTAACCTCCATTGGTACTAATCATGCAGATCTTGATGGATAAGATCTAGAAGGCTTGAATACTGAGAGAGGAGGAGAGAAAACATGCAAATCTACAATGAAATTAATTGCAAGAACATTGATGAAAATCCATGAACTGAATACACCACAAAAATATGAGAAAGAGAGAGGGTTGGAGAAGAAGGATTTCATTAAGAAGAACAATTACATGCAATGAGACAAATTTTGATACCTCTCCTTCACGACCTTCACTCTCTTCCTATTTCCTTTTTATAAGGTGTCTTTTTATGAAGTCAATTTTGATTAGGTTTGACTCTATTAATTACATATCTATGAAGTTCCCTTTTACACAAAAACATGAATTTATGATGTATATATTCGAACCTAGACTAAAATCCCCCCAAGATTTGGATAAACCATGGTCAACGATAGTAAACCAATGTCAACCATAGTCAACCATGGTCAAGCATAGCCAAAAATGGTTTACCATGGAAAACCATTGTAAAAAAAGGCCAAGCCTTAGTCAACAATGATCAATTAATGTTGACCATTGTCAAACATTCTCAAACCATGCTCAAAATCAACCATGGTTAAACATGGTGTTCCATAGTCAAACATGGTGAACCATGGTTGACTATGGTGAGACATTGATCAAAATTAAGCATGGTCAAAATCAACCATAGTGAAATATGGTTCACCATAGTCAATCATGTTCAAACACGATAAACCATGGCTAACTATGGTGAACCATCCTATATCCATATATCAACCACCTTTAATAATGTGGTAAAACATGTTAAACCATCGTTTCCTATGGTAAATCATGGTTGACTATGGTTGACCATGGTGAACTATACTCAACCATAGTCAAACATGGTGAAACATTGTCTACCATGGTCAAGAATTCTCAACCATATTCAATCGAAATCAACCATGGTCAACCATTATCAAGCATGGTTGAACATGGTCAACCATGAGTAACCAAATGCCAACTATAGTCAACCATCATGAACCACAGTCAAACATATTCAATTAAAGTCAAACACATTCATGCAAAATTCACCAAAATCAAACATGGTCAGCCATGGAGAATATTATTTCACCATAGTCAGCCAAAGTCAACCAAAGTCAACCATGGTCAACCAAATTCAACCATGGTAAGCCATGCTTGATCGAAGTCAATCACAATCAAAC
>JASDQU010309517.1:103817-123425 GCA_032191745.1 Picea mariana
GTTTAGAGTCTCCCTGCTCCCTGACAAAATTATTTATGGGAGTATGAAATATTGATTGTGAAATTAATTTAAATTCTTGAACCACGTGAAGGCCACAATAAGACCTCAAACTTTTCAACCAATAACACTTTAAAAAAATAAGTGATTTTATAGATTAAAAAATAAAAAATATATATTTCTTATGTATAACATTAGGTTTCTCTTGGGAATTTTTGAAGTCAATGGAAATTAATGTAAAATCAATAGCAAACTCATTCCTACTTTAACAGGAACTAATAATATGTCCATTTATAAACTTTTAACACTACGCTATGTTTTTAATGAAGTGATATAGTTATTTATGTTTATTTATAAACTTTAACACTTCGCTATGTTTTAAATGGAGTGAAATTGTTTTTTATAAATAAGTCATGATAAATTGCTTCACAAATGGAGTGAAATTGTTGTTTATAAATAAGTCATGATAAATTGCTTCACATTCATACATAGATAATTGTAATTAGAATAATAGTGAAATTTTGTTTTAATGAAGCTTAACACTTTAACACTTTCAATGATTTTGATTTAGTATATATTTAATATTATTTAAAATGATTATTAAAATGTTTAATATTAATTTATAATTTTTCCAAAATTAAAAGGATTAGTTATTTTTATTTATTAATAATATTTAGAATTTATTTATATAAGTAGAATTTTAATTTCATATATTATTTTTTATTATTATGTAATTGATTATGTTTATTTATAAATATTTGTAATTCATTATTATTTAAATTATATAAAATTGGTTGTTATTATTATACTTTTGATTTTATATAATATATTATATGGAATTGATATATAGTTAATGTTATAATACTATAAAATACAATTTTTATTGATACAAATATATAGATATAATTTTAAAAAATTTTAGAGTTTATTTTATATATTTATACATTATTTATAAACATTTGTAGTATTTAAGTTTTATAAGGAAAGACTTGCTTAAGTATGTTATGTTTGAGTTGATCTATAAAATAAATAAATAAAAATTAATTTATAATTTTTTTTTGAATTTATGGTTGCAATTATTTTTATAAATTATTTAAAAACATTTACATTATTTAAGTTTTCCAATTTTAGGATCAAAGATCTATTTAAGCATATTTAAGTTGATATATAAAATAAAAATAAAAATAAAATAATTCATGACTAGTTGTAATTGTTTTTTAAAAAACTTTGGAAAAACTTTCTTTTCATAATGTGTCGAACGCAACTTTGTCATTCGATGAACATACCTCGCTGTTCCAATCTGGTGAACAAAATTAGACTTTACAATGTGACAAACATAATAATGTTGCATTGTGTCAAACATAATAATGTCACACATTGACAAACATAGTAACGTTGCAATATGATGAACATAAAAGCATTGCAATTTCTTGAACATACTAATGTTACAAAGTGATGAACATAAACTGACCTCACAATCTGGCGAACATAAGCATGTCGTTGCAATGTGGATAGCAACGTCACATTATGACAAACATAAACATACGTTGTAATGTGTTGCACATCACCTTGTCATCGCAATGTGACAAACATATACAGATGTCGTGAAATGTGACAAACATATACCTTGATAAAAAATTGACAAACATATACCTTGATCAAAATGTGACAAACATAGCCATGTCATCGTAAATTAATGGACATAGCCTTGTCGTCGTAATGTGACAAACATAAATGAATGTCAATTTGATGAAAAATGCCCTGTCATCACAATGTGATGAACATATCCTAATGTTGCAATGTGACACACATATCCTGACGTCACATTGTGACAAACATTTCCAAACCTCATAACACGATTAACACAACCCATTATCGCAATGTGACAAACATTTCCAAACCCCGCAACACAATGAACACAACCCATTATCGCAATGTGACAAACATATACCAACATTGCAATGAGACAAACATTTCCCAATATTGCAATGTGAGGAATATAACCACTGTGAGACTTTGTCAAACATATTATAACACAAACCCCATCATCTGAAGAACATGCTCCGACATCCCAATCTGACGAACAAAACTGAATGTGACAACATAACAAACATATTATTGTTGAAATGTGTCAAACATAGTAACATCACAGAGTGACAAACTTAGTAACGTTGCAATATGATGAACAAAAAAACATTGCAATTTGTTGAACACAGTAACGTCGAAATGTCATGAACATATTTATCTAGCCTCACAATGTCATGAACATAAACTGACATTGTGACGTTACTATGGTTATCCACATTTCGACATCTGTATATATTTGTTACATTACGACGACAAGGTGACATGCAACATATTGCAATGTATGTTTATCTTTGTCATAATGTGATGTTACTATACACATTGTGACGACATGCCTATGTTCACCACGTTGGGACATCATTTTATGTTTATTACTTTGCAACATTAGTATGTTCATGAAATTGCAATGATTTTATGTTCATCGATTTGCAATGTTACTATGTTCGTCAGTGTGCGACGTTATTATGTTTGACATAGTGAAACATTATTATGTTTTCACATTGGAACATCTAATTTTTTTCATCATATTGGAACATCAAGGCATGTTTGTTTGATGACAAGGTTACTATGTTTGACACATTGTGATGTTTGGAAATGTTTGTCACATTACGATGTTGGGATATGTGCATCCCATTGCACTGTGAGGAAATGTTCATCACATTTCAATGACAAGGTGATATGTAACACATTGCAACATCTATTTATGTTTGTCACAACGCGACATTACTATCCACATTGTAACAACATGCCTATGTTCGTCACATTGCGACGTCAATTTAGGTTCATGACATTGTGACATCAATTTATCTTCATGACATTGTGATGTCAATTTATGTTCATGACATTGCGACGTTGCTATGTTCAACAAAATTGCAATGTTACTATGTTCAACAAAATGAAAAAAAAAAGTGAATCGAAGCAAAAATTCCGACTTGTCCACAGATCGACTCCCCGTAACAACTCATAATTCTCTTTTTCAAAGACAAACGGGTCTTATTGTTGAGGCTTCTGACTTAAGAAGTTATCGTGGAGAGATTACTTATAACGGACATAAGTTTTCAGAATTCGTTGTCCAGAGGACATCCACATATGTCAGTCAAACTGATAATCATATTGGGGATTTGACAATACGTGAAACCTTAGATTTTGTTGCAAGATGTCAAGGTGTTGGTTGCAGCTACGCAGAATTGGTAAAATACTTGGGTAAGACAGAGAGAAATGAAATTTCGTCTTGATATAGTGATTGATTCTTTTATTAAGGTAATCGTTGTTGAAGGAAAAAAGAAGAGCATCAACAGACTATATTTTGAAAAATGCTTGGCCTTGAGATATGTGCAGACACCAAAGTTGGCAACAAAATGGAAAGGGGGATCTCTGGAGGCCAAAAGAGACGAGTAACTACAAGCGAAATGGTTGTATAGAAAGCAAAGGAAATAGACATTGTTGCATCTACTGGACATGAGATTTTGCAAGACACTGATGTGGAATAGGAAAATTAATGTCCACACTAGGCATATCAATTTAAATGAAGTGTTTATGCAAACACATTTGCATCTTAAATTAATAAAAAATGAAAGAGTGATGACCTTGCTATTGCGCCTCCAAACAGATGTATATTTGTGATGTAGATCTGTAATTTTGTTGGTGTAGACAACAAGGCGCAAATCCATTACTACAAATCTCCAACACCACAGTGATATGCCTCCAATTGCAGATCTCAAAAATTCACCTTTGGCAGATCTGCATGTAGCAGTGAAGCCGTGTTCTTCAAAATTGCCATGTATTTTTCTTTCCTTCTTTCGCTCCATGCTCCCGCTATATCTCAGATCAAATTCTTCTCAGCCAAATAAATGAATGTATATCTACAACTTGTTGTGAGCAGCTAGAAAACTATCATAAAAAAAATCAAGCCCTAAGAACTATAATGCTCTGATATCAATTGAAGAAATTGAGCATAAGAATATTGGGACAAGAACATTGGCAAAAAAGGCCTCAAGCCATAATTCTCAACATTGTAATCATCTTAATGACACAAATATATAATACAATAATGAAACCACCTCAATTGTTCTCACATTGACACCTCATCACGAAATAAGGTCAAATGAGGAAGTATAGGAATCTAGAAACACACTTAGGATAACAAGTATATCCTAGCATGTAAAATATATCAAAGGTGGTATACTAAGACTTAATGATTGTATATGAGAAAGAGGCTAACAAAGTTTTCCTTGGCCATGAAAACAATAGATTTTTTTTTTATTCAAACCTTCTTCTTCTCACTCATAAAAAAAAGAGTTTGAGTTGTTCTTGCGATTACATGAATAATGATGATGTCATTTAAACATTCTATATTTTGATATTTTTCACTTGAATATAGAGATACAAATTTGTGTAAAATTTTAGTTATTAGTAGTTTAAATTGAATTTTTAAATGCATAAATAGATTCAACTTCGATCAAAATTAAATGAATAATATAACTTAAAAAAAAACAAAACATAGAAAGTTTAGACTACTACAAAAACAATCCAATGAAAGCCTTTTCTGTCATAGCTCTACGGATTGGTTTAAAGGGAAGCGGATGGTTTAAATTTCCAAAATCTCACCCAACCATGATTTCCTAGTGCGGCTTCTCGGGTTGAGATTAAAGCACCCGACTATCATTTTTTTGAAATCAGAAAAACGGTTTGGAGAAACAGTTTATGGATTTCATTATCGTCCTGTAGGCCTAGGCCCTCTCCCGTTGAACGACTACCATGCATGGCTTCTCTGTAGGACATTAGGCCATCCAACTACTATCACCATGGTCAACGTGAGTGCCCTCGGATATCTAGGTCAACACAATCTCGCATCCACCAAGCTACAGCCTCTAATTCTCCCCTACTCTGCCTATTTATTGTGCAACTTGTTGCATCCCCACATTAGCAGATCTACTTAACAGTCTGACCTTTCGTCAACGCAATGCCTTCTCTCAGTCTCCGTCTCGTCCTCATTGTCGTCGTCATTGTGTGCTTCTCTCATTTGCCTGCAAATGCATCCTGGAGGCACCCGTCGACTTCTCTCAAGATCCCCAACTCCACCCACGGATTTTATATCGATGTTCAGGGAATCAAAGACAACGGCGTCGACGTGCCGATAGACGCGAAGAAGCTGCGAATCGGCGCCGGGGGACGCGGCGGCACCAAGCTGAGCACAGTGGTAACCTACACCCAATTGGCCAGCCCCATCTACAACTCCCTCGTCGCCATCTACACCCAGATGGCGAAGGAAATTAATATCAAGCGGGTGGACATAGTGGAGCCCTTTCCCCCGCCTTTGGATTTTGGTGTGTGTTTCGATTCACGCGGTACCATCCTTTTCGGTACTAAAATTCTAAGTTAATACAGAAGCATCTTTCTCACTCCTTACCTAATATATAAGTCTTCTATAATACTAAGCAGATTTCCTTCTGTGTTGCGTACTGCATTTGATGGTTTGGATACAACTTTGGTTTGCAGAGTGTGACTCAGTCAACAATCTTCTGTGGCTTTTCTATGATCATTGTTTATGTTTTTGCTTATATATTAATTATGAAAGCCAGGGCCACTGTTTCTTCTTGTCGTCAACTAAAATTTGGTGCTTCAATATAACTGTGTGAAACTTTCTGTAACTTCAACTAAAATTTGGTGCTTCAAGATAACTGTGTGAAACTGTTTGTAACTTCACACAGTATTTGGTATCCATGAAACATAAGTAAATTAAATGCGCATAAAGTCATTCGTATACAGATACAATGTTCCCTACACCATGTTGCAAATATGAAAGAAAAATCCGAGTAATTGGTGCTCCAAAATTGAAATAATGATGTGACCTGAGACGATTAATGAAATTGAAATAATAATGTATACTTAGACGATTAATAGAGGCTCTTACTATGAAGAGGAGAACACCAATGTTACTATAAATCTTGCAAAATTAGAAATAACAGAAAAATATTTGCAATTTTCTACACATTCATAAATTAAAATTGCAAATATGATGGGATGCCACCTAGCCCAGAATGATAATGAGACACTTGGATGCTGGCGTACCCTCCAAGCGCTTGGCCCCTCGCCTGAGACGGATCATTTATCCCGACTTTCTTCTCCACGGTCTCATTTTCATGCTCAACATTATGTCAAAGGTCTCGTCGATGGTTGGCGCAGCAAGCTCTGGTACAGTTGTGGTAAATGTTATTTATGTTGTTATTATGGTTCTTTTATGGGTTCCGGACCTCACCATTGCTCTTTTTAAATCTCCCTGGTGGTATATTGCAATCATATCTCCTCCTGTTAGCAAGCATAACTCCACTTATTTCCACCTTTCGCCTGTCTTTGGTCTTATTAAGCTCCCCTTCTGGTCTTATCCTCTCCCTCTCTGCACCATGCCTCTCGAACGAGGTAAACCTCGTTGGGGTTCTGGAACCTCTCGCATTTTTATAGGTCGTCGTCGTCCTTCAATTTATCCTTCCTCCAGTCTCTTCGATTCTTTGGCTAGCGAGCAAGATGAATTTATCCTTCCTCCAGTCTCTTCGATTCTTTGGCTAGCGAGCAAGATGAGGAGGCTTGGGGATATGTCATTGTGGAAGAGGCAGTTCCACCAAAACAAAATTAGGAAATATTGAAGACCCTGCTTCGCCTCCAGCAAGACATTCTCCACCTTAGGTTCTGGTTCCTTTGGTTCAGGCATTATTATAGGAAGCAGTTCATAGATTCCAGTGGAACACAAGTAGAAAATTCTCCGCGTCTGTTTTTCGATGACCAGCTCCAGTTAATCTTTGAACTTCGCATGGATATTGCGAAACAACATTACCATCAAGAGATGATGGACCACCGGTTAGTAAATCTCCTAGACTCGTTATCTCACTAGCAACCATGTCCTCGTTATCTGACTAGCAACCATGTCAACATTGCCTAGTTTTCCATCGTCGGTGTGTGTGTGCGCTCCAACCGAGCCAATTCCTCCTCGTTATCATGCCATGCTTTTTGTTTATCTCTTATTTCTAGTCTCTGTAGTTTTCAGGCAAGCTTTAAATCTAGGATTGCTATGTAGCTAATCTGGCAATTTTAGACATTTTACTTATGAGGGTATAATGTTATATGGGACCTGGTGCTGGAACTGGTTTTCACTTTTGGCAGTCCAATGCAAGCACCATGTCAAATGACATGTATTTGTCACTCAATTTCTTGAAGGTAATATAAGCTTTTATCTTACAAAAAAGAAATGATGTGAACTATTGAAAAGCGTCACAATTAATGGGCTTTTAATCACATATGTGATTTATGTGGATACGATTTCATATGCTTTCGTCGTTATAATAAATAAAAGGCTAGGATTTCAATTATTAACTTCCTTGCAAGATAAAACATGTATGTTCGTCATTAAAAAGAGTGATTAACATGATTAGCATAATAATAGTTAATCCAGTTATTAATGTCCACTTTAGGTTTAGGTGTCTTACTGCCTTTGATTTTTTTACTTGGTTTAAGTTGTTTACTATGTTGTTTTATTATTCATAGGGTGCGTGGGGTGCCTCCAACTTCCCCTTCTTTACCACGTGTTCTTGGGGTGTGTGGAGCATTATCTCCTTTTGCTTCTTTACTAGGTCATAATGTTGGATCATTTCTATTAAGGATGTCATTAACCGTGTTGTGGTCGTTTCCATTAAGGCTATCGTTAACCCTGGTGTTTTAATGTTGGGTAACGTTGTTATGGTAATATTCCCTAGCGTCCAATGTGGTAAATGAACATGATTGCATATCGCACAGATGTATGATGTGATGCATGTTCGATTTGAAAAAAACCAACTGCTTATTGCCTCCATTTCTTTTCCCACATTCTTTCCTATCCATCCACCTAATTCATTTCAGTCAAAAGCCATGGGATCTCACTATGAATCTGCAGTGATGAATTTCCAATTTACACCTCATGTAAGTCATCAAGCAGACGACGATGCAAGTCATCTTGATAGTTCATACTCTTACTAATATCTGTTGTGGTCTATTGATGTTCTAATTTGTATTTATGTGTTTCATCCACCCTGTAGTACTCATTCCTGTACATTGGTCTTGGATCCTTCTTGTTGGATTTTAGCATTATGCGATTCACTGGTACATGGCCATTAGCTCGGTTTTAACTAAATCAATACCCTCTAACTCCACCACAAGATTCACTCGATCAATGAAATATCCAACATGTTATAAATATATGAATTTGGAACTACTCACTTTGGATGCTATGTTGATAGGTAAATCGGGTATACATTGATTTCATTTTTAGGGCAACAATATTTTTTTTGTAGAGGAAGAACCACCAAAGCAAAGGACATTTTTTCTAGTTTTGGTGATTTGCAAATTCAATTTATCCTTCACCCTCTCTTGTTATTGTTGTTTTTATTGGTAGTTGTAAAGCTTTGTGGATATAAATTTAATTCATAAAATTGTGGCCATGATTATTGTTTTCCAGAGTGGATTAATATTAAAGTTTTAAATTTAAATGTGTGTTGTGATTTCAAGGCTCTTAATCAATGTATTTGAATTGAATTGTTTTCCTTTTTTGAGTTTTCAAATAATATCGTACATAAACTTACTTCCTTAACTCGATGTACATTCATCACTTTCATGCATTTTTAATTGCCTTTAGAAATGTAAAGGGCTATGGCCTGTGCTAGCTTGATGTTAGAGATATTTCTATGAGGAACTTGAATTCACATGTCAAAAGATATACATTCTCTCTTCTTTGAAGTTTTTTTATCAAATCTAAAACCTTAATCTTTCCCTAACCTAAATCCTAATTTAAAATCCTAACCCTAATCTTGCCTATTCACAATATTCCACATTATAAAAGTGGTTGATATAAGTGTATATCTATGCCATTTTTCACCTTTCCAAACTGATGGTGTCTATTGACGTATATCAACCACTTTTATAATGTGGTTGTGCTAGTATATATACATTTTAGGAAAAGGATATGTCCAAATTTAGAATCTTGTGGTGATGTATTTTCATAATTTTATCGTGATGTTGTGAAGTATTTTTCCTTATCTAGATGACTATGGTGTTATTAAAAAAAACCCAAAAAGTTACACAACTTATCAATATTCACAAAGAAATAATTAACAATTCAATAACTTATCAATGCTCGTAAGTATTTCACAATAATAAGACTTAGCCCGGTGTTAGGCATGTCTTGTGCCGCTAGCACTATATTTTTGTGTCTCTTGTTTGTTTCACAAGTGTTCTCTTTGTTTCGCATGTTCATGGATGTATGCTTAAATGAATGAGTGTTAAGTCGTTAAAAAGATTTTCTAAGTATATAAGTGAGTTGCACTAGAGTAGGAGTGTGACTCACTTGTAGCCGAGAATGAAGTATGGGTATGCTCTAGGTAAAGAGGTGTAGTCTGGATGAAGTATTCTTGGTGTTGCCAAGCATCCAAGTAAGAACCATTCCGATGTTGCACGCCCTCAAGAGTTGCACGATCACAATATTTGGATAGGAATCCTATGGGGATGTGATAGATGGTATCATAGCTTGTTCGACACAGATTTTGAAGAAGGGTTGGTGAGATATTCACCACTATATTGATGATACATGGTATCATAGATTGTTCATCACATATTTTGAAGAAGGGTTGGTGATCTCTTCACCACTATCTCGACGATAGGTGGTATCATAGCATATTTGGCTCTTCACCACTACCATGGTAAAAACGATAGTGTTGAGGCACACTATAGTTGGTTTCACGGTTCATTGAAAAGATAGTTTAGTGGGAATGTTCACAGGCTTGGTGAAGAATTCGGTGGAATGAACTGGCTCATCACAAAGACAGTTTGGGCATAGACTTGGTGAAGGTTTGGTAAGATGGACTAAAATTTCGCAAAGATAGTCTAGGCGCGGACTTGGTTGGTTTGATTTGCAACATAAGTAAGTGCCATACATGTTTGCGCATCTTGAGAAGAATAGTTGAAGAGTTCATGGGTGAACTGAGCACTTGGGAAAGGCATAAGAACGTAGGACTTGTCGTAGATCTAACCATAAAAGTGATCACAGAGGGTGATCACATAAGTGATTGTGGAGTGGATCATTTCTGGTTGCGACGAAGTGGATGCACCTTTGTGCAGAATCAAGATAGGACAGGTGCCAATGTGATGAGTTGAAGCACTTGGGTGAGTTGGGAAACCTAGAGAAAGTTCGTAGCAAGGAAGTTGGTTTGGCACATTTTCATCATGACATCTTCATGTCGCGCATCTTTGAGAACAACAATTGAGTTGATTTAGGTTGTTGGACGAGTGCGTCAACCGCAACCTTCAAATGAGGTGACTCTTCGCAGAGTTATGCAATTCAGTTAATAGCAGTATGACTTGGCAGTTAGGCAGTGTCTACATGGTACCTTGAAGCGGAAGCAGTCAAGGTGTTGATATGGAAGGACATTGGAAATGAGTTTCGCTAGTTGCATGGAAAATTTGGGACTTAGATGTAATTTTGAAGTGGATGGATGGACTCAACCTTGTATCGCAGTGAAGGTGTTCTGCAGGTTTGTGTAGTTGCGAATGGTGATTGAGGGGATTTCACATGGAGAGTCGGTGGCTTTGGAAAGTGAAGGTCTAGGATAGAAGACTTAAACCATGGGTGCGGTCAAGAATCTTGTTGGAATGATATGGTTGGTTTTTAGTTTTTGCATTTCCTAATTGTTTCAATGAGTTCTTTGAAGGGAAATCAAATGACTTGGTGGTTCAAGTGTAATCCATTTCCACAGTGAAAACTAATAGACTTGAGGGTGGCTCAAGTGGTGCAAATTCGAAGAAGTCATGTAGTAATTGGGATGCCTTGACTTAGATGAATGTGTGGATAGCTTCAGGTGACCTACTTGGGCGAGTCCTTTGGTGGACTTAGGCAGATTTGGATGCAATTGTGGAGGTGACTTGAGGATTTGCCTAACTCTTGGATGAGGTACCCTGGTGTGTTGGTGCCTTAGCCAAATTTGTTGTGTCATGCGATGACTTGATAGTCGCGATGATAGTACCGGATTTTGAACTCTTGTAAGAGGTGTAAGGTAGTTATGTTATAGGATATGGATGGATTCAACAAAGAAGTCGACCAAGAATTGTTTTTAGTCGACCTTAATGGGAAGAATGCAGACCAAGTGACTAGGTGGTGTTTGATTTCCTTTGGTATGGGACATTGGATGAGGTAGAGCGTACCTTGGTGGATTTTGGATGATTGTGTGATGACTCGGAGATCTAGGAGGGTCGTTGGTTGAGGTTGGAAGAAGTGTTGGTGCGAACGTGCCTAAGGAAAGGAAGTTATTTAGGGGTAACTCATTCTACTTGGAGCACTTTGGACGATTCATTGGGACATTTGAGGAGTGTGGGTGCATTGGCCACACTCATCACAGATGTTGAGTTGTAAAGAGGTGAATTGATAGAAGGAGATGAGTTGAGGACTAGCCCTAGTTTGGAGGATTGTGCGAATAGTAAGATTGCAACATGAAGAGATTACGTGGACATCTGTTTTTCTCTTGCTTTGGGAAGCATGGTTGAGGGTGAAGCCTAACCATTCCAAGGCATAGAGAGGTAGACACAACATCATGGTTGGGTGATGAAGTAGTGGGGAAAGGGTAATATGGATGTATGATTCTTGGTGTAGATGGGACGTCTCATATCCAAAGATGTAGTTGAATATGGGGAGAATTTATCCAAGGAAGCCAGACTTGTGGACTTCATCGCAAGTTAATTTGTAAGAGAAGAGTTGGTTGGACGAGCAGAGATCATATGCACATAGATTTCCCTTAACTCTTTACAGACTTGGATGTGATGCGAACTATGTAGAATATTAGCTAAATATGCCATGAGGTGGGCAGTGGAGTGAAGTTTTCGTGGATGACTTTGTTTTGGGGTAACTTCATAGTGTAGCAAGGTGAGGGACAACCTTACCTTGGTCTGAGGTTGTTGTGTAGAAGGAAATGACCAAGCTTTGAGCATGTTGTGCATTCTCAAAGAGTGAACGTGATAGTTCAACACTTGGAGAGTTAGTGCACGGGATCATGACTAAGACATCGAAGTATGGACATGCCAGTAAGTTCAAAGTGCACCACTTAGAAATTATGGAGGATCTCTTTGATGAATATTGGATGTGGCTGCAATGAGCAAAGGGTGGAAACTTGCCTTGGTCTTTGGAGTTGGATGGAGTGATAGAGATGTATACAAAAAATACTAAAGTTCAGGCATGGAGAAGCACATTTCAAGAACTCAACACGATAGTTGGACTAGCTACATGACCAATGCAAAACTTGAGGCTAGCGTTGTGTGTAGACATGAAAGAGTTGGTTGAAGTATGGATGCAACAACAAGATCAAAAAGGTTAAACATTTAGACACTTTTGAAGTTTTGGTTGAGGTTGCAGTAGCAATTGAGGCAGCAACAACAACTGCAGAACGGAGAGTGATTGTCGCAGCGGGATAGTGGTAACTTGGGCATTGAGGACAGATTTTGGGAGGAGATATCCTTCCATCATAGTAGACAAATTGGTCACACAGAACTTTGTGCAGAGGGCAATGTGGATGATTGCATAGGTTGTGGATGATTGCAGTGCGAGTTGGAAACTTGGGGTTTCCACTTCGCAAGGAAAGTTGGGGTTTCCACTTCGTAAGGAAATTTGGGGTTTCCACTTTGGTAGTATTTGGGGTTTCCACTTGGCACAAAACTTGGGGTTTCCAGCAGACTTAGTTGTGATGAGGGCACCAGTTCGAGAAAAGAATTAGAGATTGAATATTGTATATATGTTGTTGGGGAGGACAATGACTTGAGGTGGGGGAGAATGTAAGGTATTCAGCTAGAAGGGCGTGGGAACTCTCTCCCAAGTCATCAAGGAGATGAAATTTGGGTTTTTGCCAGTGCCCAAGAGTCTCACTAGCTGGGAAAGTTGACGCCTTGGGCACACGAACATGCCAAGGGGATTTCCCAAGCATGAGACGAAGCATGGGGCACAGCAAATAGATTGGGGTGCATCAGCATGAGGAGTGCACCCAAGGTTGGCGTGTGTCGGTCCCAAGGATGTGAAGGTTGACGAGTGAATGGGTTTGTTTGGTCACACCAGGTCTGTGAAGGGGTGCGTTGATTCACAAAGGTGGCGTTTGGAGTCCATATAAGAGCACAAGGCGCACAACCAAGAAGGCATAGAGAAAGTGAAGAGGAAAAGATCAACTTTGAGTTTCTGCAATAGATTTGGACAAGGAGGGGAAAGCTCCCTCAAGGGGCGAAGTCACTCCACATGGGAGGACTTGTGCTTCCTTGAGGTGATTTTATGGATACAGTTAGGGAAAACTTCTTCGGGTTGACTCTAGAAGCATGCAGGTTGACTTTGGAGTTGGGTAAGTCTTGTTGTAGGTCTGGGTGAGGCATGCTATGAGACAAAACTGTAGATCTGTGTGAAGTCTTGCGATAAATAAAAAATGGTGAGTTTGAGGTGGAGGCATGTTTGGGGTGCACCGCAAGAGTTGCGAAATTTGTTGTGACAGATGAGTCTTGGTGTGATGAATCTGTGTATGAGTGTCTTGGAAAGGTGAGGAGAGCCATGAAACTCTGCCCAAGTTGTAAACCGAGCTGGCAGTTCTCAGATTGTAACTGCTTTGCAATAATAAGACTTAGTCGGGTGTTAACCATGTCATGTGTCACCCACACTATATCTATCTGTCTCTTGTATATTTCGTAAGTGTTCTCTTTGTTTTTCATGTTCATGGATGTATGCTTAAATGACTAAGAGTTAAGTTGTTAACAAGATTATCTAAGTATACAAGTGAGTTGCACTAGAGTAGGAGTGTGACTCACATGTAGCCTAGAATGGATGGGTATCGTCTAGGTGAAGAGGCGTAGTCTAGATGAATTATCCTTGGTGTTGCCAAGGAGCCAAGTGAGAACCGTTGTGGTGCCACACGCCCTCAAGAGGTGCACGATCACAAGATTCGGGCAAACATATTGTGGGGACGTGACACTATGCATATCACAATGTTTTCCACCATTTGATTCATTAATAGAAGTCGGTTTTCACTGTAATACCCTAATTTCAATATTGTATTTATGTTCTCTCTGCAATATTTCATTTTCTTTCATTTCATTCTCAATCTAATCCAAGTCACTTTTGAATGCAAATCCTTCACCTTTTTTGGTTCTAATATTAACATTTCCTAACTCTTATAAATTTTCTTTAGGTCATAGTTGTTATGAGAAAGAGTTGGATATATATTGTTCATCTAAGGTATGAGTAGTAGGGTTTTTTCACCCACCATACGACCACCCCTAATAAGGTTGTATGTCCCCACATTGTATGGGAAATATAATTCCATTGTAATAGTATGGTGGGCATCGAGGCATAACACCAAGGTGAAGGTTATAAATGATATGTGCCATATGCAAAATGGGGCCCACTCCATGCGTATGACGTATGGCTAGGCACTAGTTCTTAGTGGCGTTCACACAATGGGATAACCTATATATATCCTCCACTATTGTGATCTATGAGATTTATGACACACCATTAGGACTAGGGAATATATGTGTCGACGAATTTTTTCCACTTTAATAATTACTTTATTTTTGCATTGAGTGTGGGATGGGTGAATATTGAATAAACTAACATGGTGGTACAAAGAAGGTTTATGACACACTACTTACCACATTAAAATTTTTCTTGATCTTAATTAGGTTTGGTGGGTGGTGGGTGAATAATCTCATGTGGTGAGACAAGGAGGGTTTATGGCCCATTACTTATTGCACTAAAAGTTTTCTTGATGTTAAAATTAGGTTTGGATTGCAAGTTTTTTGGTTGATGTGAAAACAACATAATGGTCTTCACTCTATTCGCATCAACCACGATCACACTTAACTCCCTCGGCAACATACCAATAGTCAGTGTTGGTTTGGGCGTGGTCGGAGCACGTATCATAGATAGAGACAAGAGCAAAATGGGGCCTCTTGTTAAATACCTTGCCATTCTGTTATGCTTTTTTATGCCATTTATTTTCAAAGTTGAGTACATCAAGTACTATAGTCAAGTCATTTTTCTCATGTGTGTGCTTTGACAAACTTGGGGTGGGCATTCGAAGAGCTATGTGAGCGGAGTGTTCAATAGGCCAAGCTACCTTTAATCCTTAGTCCTTCACTGAGAGCCTTCTACTTTTCTTTCCCTTTTTATTTCTTAGACATTGCAACAATCCATGATCTTTTATGGGTATTTCTTTGCTCAAAATTGATGATGGAGTACATAATAATGGATTGAGGCCTCTACTTCTTCAATTATGCAGGTCTCTACTTTCGTTATTGAGTAGAAAGATTTAACCCTCAAAAAGAAGATTTCACATGGGCTCTGGTGTGGATATGACTATACTCCCTCTCGCGGGATTATTGGGACGAGGAAACACTTTGAGACATAGGTAATTCTTTGGGAAACTTTGTCAAAATTGCAGATCAAACAAGGATCAACAAATACACATCCTATGCTAGGATTTGTGTTTACATGCATATTGCAAAGGCACTGCTAGACATTGTTTTCCTTGTGCATGAGGATCTGGAATGGATACAGTCGGTCGATTATGAGTATGTTCATTTCCATTGTAGAAAATGCCATGAACATGGGCATCTCTTAAGAGATTGTCCAAAGAACAAACCAGTTCCTGATCCAAAGAAATCATACCTCACAAACAAGGATGGATTCAGGAAAGTAGCCAACAAACGCCATCAGAATCGCAAGATGCCAATAGTAGACAAACCAACCCCTACTCCAACGGACAACAGCTTCAACACTCTGGTCGATCAACCAGAATAAATCAACGCCACCAATATAGAGGAGAAACCAACACCTAAAAGACAACATCCAAAACCAACAAAAGATCCTGAACAAAGCTCAGATCAGAGCATGCACAACAAAAAAATCAAGAACAATCAATTCCCACAACCTCGACCTCTCATGATTCTCCCTCTAAAAACCCAAACCAAGAACTCGATGTGATCATGGATGAGGAAATGAGCGATCTAGATCTGGGAGATATCGACCTCCTTGGGTTGGAAGATGCATGTCGACGTCGTGCCTTCAATGCCATCCCTCCCACATAGATTCAACTACTTAAAGAGGCTTTGCACAAAGCCAAAGCCTGAGCCAAACTTGGCATTCAAAACATCCCACAAAAAGAACCAAAAAAAATAGTAAAGGACATAAAAAAGCGAGGCCACAAAACATATCTGCAACACATAAACACTCTAGGCACCAGGCTAGTTGAATGAGGGGAAATTGCCCAACTAACAGAGTTCTTCCCTTCCCACACTCCTAGTTCCCAATGAAG
Source organism: Picea mariana (assembly GCA_032191745.1). NCBI lineage: Eukaryota > Viridiplantae > Streptophyta > Pinopsida > Pinales > Pinaceae > Picea > Picea mariana. The sequence continues at coordinate 120,251 of JASDQU010309517.1, forward strand.
CTCATCTCATGGAATGTTTGGGGCATCAATGGCCCCACCAAGCACATAATGATCCAAGAAACAAAGTGTAACAACAACACTCTAGAGACCTTAATGTCTCATCTTTGGAAAGGTATCAAAGAAACATCAGTAGACGCAATAGGAGATTTGGGTGGTCTGGAAAACGTCTGGAACCCTCTCGAGATCACCCTCAATGACTTTCTTGCTACCAAACATACCCTTTCAACCTCCTTCCACCTTCCGGGTACAAGTATTCATGGAAATCTTACAAATGTTTACGACCCTCAAATCCCAAATCAAAAAATCAGAATGCTAGAATACCTGGATCGGTACAAGAAACTCCCCCCTCGACAACCTTGGATCTTGGGAGGTGACTTCAACCTAATTACAACCCTTCAAGAGAAAAAGGGAGGATGCAGATCTCTGACTCAGGAGGACATTCGCTTCAAAGAATTTATTGAGAAAAACAATCCGATGGATCTAGAAACCTCTAATAGGATCTTCACCAAGAATAAGAAGCATACCTTGGTAGCTTTTGGATGATTGTGCGATGATTTGGAGATCTAGGAGGGTCGTTGGTTGAGGTTGGTAGAAGTGTTGGTGTGAACGTGCCTAAGGAAAGGAAGTTATTTGGGGGTAACTCATTCTACTTGGAGCACTTTGGACGATTCATTAGGACATTTGAGGAGTGTGGGTGCATTGGCCACACTCATCGCAGATGTTGAGTTGTAAAGAGGTGAATTGATAGAAGGATACGAGTTGAGGACTAGCTCTGGTTTGGAGGATTGTGCGAATAGTAAAATTGCAACATGAAGAGATTATGTGGACATGTGTTTTTCTCTTGCTTTGGGAAGCATGGTTGAGGGTGAAGCCTAACCATTCCAAGGCATAGAGAGGTAGACACAACATCATGGTCGGGTGATGAAGTAGTGGGGAAAGGGTAATATGGATGTATGATTCTTGGTGCAGATGGGACGTCTCATATCTGAAGATGTAGTTGAATATGGGGAGAATTTATCCAAGGAAGCCAGACTTGTGGACGTCATCGCAAGTTAATTCATAAGAGAAGAGTTGGTTAGACGAGAAGAGATCATATGCACAGAGATTTCCCTTAAATCTTTACAGAATTGGATGTGATGCGAACTATGTAAAATATTAGCTAAATACGCCATGAGGTGGGCATTGGAGTGAAGTTTTTGTGGATGACTTTGTTTTGGGGTAACTTCATAGTGTAGCAAGGTGAGGGACGACCTTACCTTGGTCTGAGGTTGTTGTGCAGAAGGAAGTGACCAAGCTTTGTGCATGTTGTGCATTCTCAAAGAGTGAACGTGATAGTTCAACACTTGGAGAGTTAGTGCACGGGATCATGACTAAGACATCGAAGTATGGACGTGCCAGTAAGTTCAAAGTGCACCACTTAGAAATTATGGAGGATCTCTTTGATGAATATTGGATGTGGCAGCAATGAGAAAAGGGTGGAAACTTGCCTTGGTCTTTGGAGTTGGATGGAGTGATAGAGATGTATACAAAAAATACTAAGTTCAGGCATGCAGAAGCACATTTCAAGAACTCGACATGACAGTTGGACTAGCTACATGACCAATGCAAAACTTGAGGCTAGCGTTGTGCGTAGACATGACAGAGTTGGTTGAAGTATGGATGCAACAACAATATCACAAAGGTTAAACATTTAGACACTTTTGAAGTTTTGGTTGAGGTTGCAGTAGCAATTGAGGCAGCAACAACAACTGCAGAACGGAGAGTGATTGTCGCAGGGGGATAGTGGTAACTTGTGCATTGAGGACAGATTTGGGGAGGAGATATCCTTCCATCATAGTAGACAAATTGGTCACACACAACTTTGTGCAGAGGGCAGTGTGGATGGTTGCACAGGTTGTGGATGATTGCAGTGCGAGTTGGAAACTTGGTGTTTCCACTTCGCAAGGAAAGTTGGGGTTTCCACTTGGCACAAAACTTGGGGTTTCCAGCAGACTTAGTTGTGATGGGGGCATGAGTTAGGGAAAAGACTTGGAGATCGAATATTGTATATATTTTGTTGGGGAGGACAACAACTTGAGGTGGGGGAGGATGTAAGGTATTCAACTAGAAGGGCATGGGAACCCTCTCCCAATTCATCAAGGAGATGAAATTTGGGTTTTTTTCCAGTGCCTAAGAGTCGCACTAGCTGGGAAAGTTGACGCCTTGGGCACACGAACATTCCAAGGGGCTTTCCCAAGCATGAGACGAAGCATGGGGCACACCAAATAGATTGGGGTGCATCAGCATGAGGAATGCACCCAAGGTTGGGGTGTGTTGGTCCCAAGGATGTGAAGGTTGACAAGTGAATGGGTTTGTTTGGTCACACCAAGTCTGTGAAGGGGTGTGTTGGTTCACGAAGGTGACGTTTGGAGTCCATATAAGAGTACAAGGCGCACAACCAAGAAGGCATAGAGAAAGTGAAGAGGAAAAGATCAACTTTGAGTTTATGCAACATATTTGGACAAGGAGGGGCAAGCTCCCTCAAGGGGCGAAGTCACTCCACATGGGAGAACTTTTTATTCCTTGAGGTGATTTTATGGATACAGTTAGGGAAAACTTCTTTGGGTTGAGTCTAGAAGCATGCAGGTTGACTTTGGAGTTGGGGAAGTCTTGTCGTAGGTCTAGGTGAGGCATGCTATGAGACAAAATTGTAGATCTGTGTGAAGTCTTGTGATAAATAAGAAATGGTGAGTTTGAGGTGGAGGCATGTTTGGGGTGCACCGCAGGAGTTGTGAAAGTTGTTGTGACAGATGAGTCTTGGTGTGATGAATCTGTGTATGAGTGTCTTGGAAAGGTGAGGAGAGCCATGCAACTCTGCCCAAGTTGTAAACCGAGTTGGCAGTTCTCATATTGTAACTGATTTGCAATAATAAGACTTAGTCGGGTGTTAGGCATGTCATGTGTCACCCACACTATATCTATGTGTCTCTTGTCTATTTCGTAAGTGTTCTCTTTGTTTTGCATGTTCATGGATGTATGCTTAAATGACTAAGAGTTAAGTTGTTAACAAGATTATCTAAGTATACAAGTGAGTTGCACTAGAGTAGGAGTGTGACTCGCCTGTAGCCTAGAACGAATGAGTATCTTCTAGGTGAAGAGGCGTAGTCTAGATGAATTATCCTTGGTGTTGCCAAGG
>JASDQU010309517.1:147636-167725 GCA_032191745.1 Picea mariana
GCAATGATATACATTTATTGTTCTATGGAGAAATGAATACAAATCCCATGGAGCACCTTATGGGATTCCATATTTAACCAGGAGAGTTCTCAAGTGCTTCCAGGCATACTGAAAGTCAAATGCTTGAGAACCTCTGAATGTAACTACAAGGGTATGTGTTGTCACAACCCAACATGGTTGACATCATCATCTATCCAATTGATTCTTTTAAAGTTAATGTTGATCGCATAGTTTTTGTTTTGAGTCTCATATTTTACTTCAAAATATCTCTAATGAACACCATTGTTGAGCTTTCGAATTCCAAACTTCACTTCCAAAGTCATACTTTATAGTGTTCATTGGAAAAGGATCTTTTTAATGGAGCTAGCATTGTTTTAACAATCTTTTGTGGATGGATTGTTTGAGGTACCTTTTAGGTCCATTGGCTCAATTGTGGGATTGAAATTTCCATTCTCCATGGAATCGAAGCTAAACCTATCTATCTTCATTAATTCAAAGAGTACACAGAAGTAGTTGTGGTTGTGGTGCCACATGCAATTTTTGGGCCTAGAGGCGCTTTCTACAACATAGTATAGTATGAGCTAGATGTGTAATTCTTTTTTTTGTGCTCAACATGGTTTTGACTAGTGGAATTTAAAAAAATAAATCAAAAAAATAAAATTATTTCAATATCAAACCATAAATAAAATATTTTTGTGCAACAACCCACTATGATGGAGATGTGTAATTCCTTTCATGGTCAACGTGGCGTTAACATGTAGAATTAAAAAAAATGTATTTCAATGTCATTCACAAATTAAAATAAATTGAGGTATAGTCCACTTTGAGGGAGATATGTAATTCCTTTTGTGCTTAACATAGAGTTGACATGTACCATTTAAAAAAATATTTATAACAAAAAATATTTCAATGTCCAGCATAAATAAAATATTTCAATTTTCATTATATATATATATAAACTTTGTGTAGAAAGGAATCAAATCCCTTAAAATGAAAATTTCTTTTTACATAAAAAAAAATTTGAAAAAAAAAAAATTTAGACTTCGAGGGATTTGATCCCCTCTACATACTATTACATATCTACTTTGATAAGGCTCAATGTTGAGACGTGTCTCCACCATTACAAATGACGTAAAGAAATCCTCTTTCCACGCCTACACACTAAGAAGACTAATGTTGTGCTCTAAACTTAACATGTCAACTTCATAAAAAACAATGGATAATTTGGTTTTTATAATTCCATATAACTTTAAAATCTAGAAGGAACAACTATTTTTCTTAATAGATTCTATATGAAGCTTGAATTTAAAAGTAAGATAGATTTATTTAAATGTTAAAAACATACTTAATTAATATTTAATTTATCTTAATTATATTTTATTAATAATATTGTTAATTTTTTTTTTTTTAAATAAAATAGTAGTTTAAATTAAAGTAAATTTGATAACATGAATACAGTTTTGAATACAGTTTTGATGTGAATTAGAAATGAATATTAAATGGAATATTTGTCATAAACTTCGAAATAAGATGTTGAATATTCACTTTCCATTTTCACTTTGATAATCTATATATCAAGGTATATTCATTATTTTGTAATAATTAGATATTATGGTTCACAATCAATCAATATATGAGGAAATATTGGCAGAGTAGTATCCATCCATTTCATGTGTAATTGTTCTTTTTCCATGCCGTGTGTAATTATTGTTCCTTTTTGTGTTAAACAAATTTAAATTTAAATGTATATTTTTTTCATATTTCTCTTTTAACATATTTATAACTAATTCAAATGTATATGTTTTTCATATTTTTTAACATACGTAATAACTAGCTATTTTAATATATACAATAATTAAAAAATTACAAATATAATTTTTAGTTCTTGAATTTTAATTAAGTTGTATAAGCAAACTACATATTCAAGATATAATTGTGACTCTCTAATATTGAAGAGATTCTCTTTATATCTATTATCATTATGATATTCTTGTTATGTGTTTTATGTGTTTTATTTGAACTGATTATTATTATTGGAACATTGTTAAATTTTCATTGCAAACTCTTATGGTTGTGAATTTAAATTGATTTGATAAACATTGTTAAATTTTTATTACAAACTCTTATTGGTGTGAATTCAAATTGATTTGATAAACATTGTTAAATTTTCATTGCAAATTCTTATTGTTGTGATTTTAAATTGATTTGATAATAATTGAATATTTAAGGTGGTTAATTTTTTTTTAATTAATTAGTTATAATTTTTTTTTTTTTTTTACAAAATATTTTAAAAAACTTTTTTAAAAGAATATAACTATAAAACCATTCTAATTTATTTAGACTTTTTATTTTTTGATTTAAGAGATTGTAATATTTGGTCGCAACAAATTTAATAAATAAAATTGAAATCTATATTATGAAGGTTAAATTCATTTAGATTCTACAATGTAATAGATAAAATGTGGAAAATAGAAAATATTTAATACAATCACACACCATCCACAAAATAACAAAAATATTTTCTCTAGGGAACTCTTACCGGAGAAATTCTAGAAGGTGAGAGTGCTCTACTCTCTTTTCTCTAATATGGAAATAATGCAAGTATAAAGGAGAAGGCATTCTCTATGGAGTTACTTTAGACCTCTAACCTAGTCGGATGCTACATAACATTAAAACCCCCTATGTTATGCTTTCTAATTTCCCACTCCTAGTTGTTATGCTCTACTATGGAACAAAATACAATAACACAAAATGGAACCCCTTCTCTCAGTTGTTAGCCATCTAGGGGTAGGGCTTTGACTTCATCAACTCTTGAAACTACATAATTGGCTAGCCCTTGACACTAGGCATCCTCTCCTACCATGGTGGTCAACACGATAGGTCAACTTGCCAGAGGCATAACTTTTGCATACCATCATTGACATGATTTTTGCACCATTAGAAATGTTTAGATGTGTAGAATAACGTCAAGGGGTGTGGGATATGTTGAAAGAGTTTTGACCCAAAAAAAAATGTCTTTTGATACCTCTAATGACTTTGGAAGGTTTTAAACCCCAATTTTCCAAATTGAACTTCCCAATAAAATGACTCTGCAAATTGATTCATTTCCTGTAATTAAATTTGAAGTCACTAAATTAATAAAATTTCTGGTCCAACCTACTTATTAAACAATTTGTTTATAACTTTGAAAGTTTCTCTTTAAAACCATATACACTAAAAATATTTAAAAATTAAAACATTAAAATTGAATAAAAGAATGACATTGAAGTTACATATTCTGAATAAAGTTTTTAACTAAATTGAATCTTTTTATACATTAAAAACATAATTTAAAGAAAATTGTCATTTTGCCAACAGTTTTGCTTTTTACTTAAATCTAATAGTTTTACGTTTTATGCATTAAAAACATAATTTTGGTAAAATTGTATTTTACCAACAATTTTGCTTTTTAACTAAATTGAATCATTTTATGCATTAAAAACATAATTCAAAGAAATTTGTCATGTTGCCAACAATTTTGCTGCCAAATTCCAAGGTTAGTTACCCTAAAAAAAACCCAAATGACCTCGTGCTACTCCCAAACGAGAATCATAGGTTCGGCACATCGTGCTCATGACGTTTGAAGAAAGTTTCTTGGCAGCTATATAAAGCAAATGGCAGCACGGATAAGGGAAAACACCGTCCCTCTTCCCGATGCTTTTAGTGGTCGAAAGTCGCCCCCAATCCTGCCGCAAAAACCACGGAAGCAAATTCATTCCTTCCTATCAAATACAGAGCAGATGGCCAGAATGAAAAACAAAATATCCGGCCTATCCGCGGTCCCGCTTGACTTACTGAAAGGCGGGTTTTGGAGCATGTGGAAAAAAAATTCTTTGATGTTATTTTAGAGCGATGGAGAGGTGAAGTAGATCAACGCTCTCACATTAACAAGCAATTTGTCGGGTCTCTGCGGGCAAGCCGTCCGTGCGCACATGTCTGCCACACTTTTTAAGAGTTTCGATGTTGCTCCAACCAATACAGCTACAGAGTTTCAAGTCGATGTTTACGGCTTCCCCCAACTCTGCCTATTTATTGTGCAATTTCGATCGATTCCAATATTAGCAGCTTTACTAACTACTCTGATCCTTCATCAACACAATGCCTTCACTCATTCTCCGTCTCGTCCTGATTGCCGCTGTCATCGTTTGCTTCTGTCAATTGCATGCAAATGCGTCCCGGAAGCCACCGAGGGCCCTCGTCACGCCGATCAGCTATGATCCCCGGTCGACGAACTACAGCGTGGAGATTGGGCAGAGAACCCCTATGCTGGTCTTGAAACTAATGCTAGACATTGAGCAAGACTACATGTGGGTGCCCTGCGACAATACCAGTTACATATCCTCTACATACAGCCCGGTCGCCTGCACTGCGCCGCTGTGCAAGTCGTATAAGCATTCCCGTTGCGCCACCTGCTATGGCCCCCGCGCCGCCGGCTGCAACAACCACACCTGCGCCGTGCCCGACCCAGGCGGCGAACTCGTGCGGGACACGGCGGCGCTTCTCAGCAGTGACGGTTCGAGTTCCGGCCCCATCGCCAGGATCCGCCGCCTGGCCTTCGCCTGCGCCGCCAAAGGAAATCTCTCCGCTTTGCCTCGAGGGGCGGCGGGCGTCGCTGGGATGAGCTCTTCCACACTAGCACTGCCAGCTCAGCTATCTGCTGCAGAGCATTTTAGCCGCAAGTTTGCCATGTGTCTTCCAGGTGGCAATGAAGCGGGTGTTCTCTCATTTGGCGACGGGCCGCTCGTCTTCCTTTCGGTACCTAATGTAGACCTAACCAGCGGTCTCATCCGCACTCCCTTGATCAAGAATCCCGTCTACACCGACGTCTTCTATATCGGTGTTCAGGGAATAGAAGTAAACGGCGTCCACGTGGCGATCAACGCTGAGAAGTTGCGGATTGGCACGCGGGGACGTGGCGGCACCAAGCTGAGCACCGTGGTGCGCTACACACAACTCGCGACCCCGATCTACAACTCCCTCCTGGGCGTGTTCACCAACGTGGCTAAGAAAATGAATATCTCGCGCGTTGCCTCCGTGGCCCCCTTCGGTGCCTGCTTCGACCTGAGAGGTGTGGTTTCTACTCGTGTGGGTCCCGCTGTGCCGACGATCGACCTCGTGTTGCAGGGCAACGGTACGACTTTTTGGAGGATCTTCGCAGTTAACTCGATCGTGGGCATCAACGGCAACGTGTCCTGTCTAGCTTTTATTGACGGAGGCTTGGATCCAACGGCATCGATTGTGATCGGGAGCTATCAGATGCAGGATAATCTCCTCCAATTCGATCTGGCCTCCTCGACACTCGGCTTCTCCTCGTCCCTGTACTTGAATAAAACAGCATGTTCCAACTTCAATTTCACAACTTCTCTGTGAAGACTCCTTTCAACAAATATATGTGATCAGTTTTTGCAATAAACTTTACTCAATGAATCCAGGAGAGAGATTTCTTCTTTATATTTTCAAGTAAATGTAACATAGATTTCTCTTTTATATAGTTTGAGTGGGTCTGGTGGTTAAGAACATGTGTTTTCTCTTAAGAGGTCACAGGTTCAAATCTAGAAGGGGGTAGGGTATGTATACTTTTGTAGACTTTACCAGTCAAATCACTGGGCGGAGGATACACCAATTTGGTGTGTTGGCTTGGCCGTGACCTTAAAATTAGATTATTATTATTATTATAATAACATCTTTTGTTAGTTTGATATTAACATCATAGATAACATATACCTACAATACCACAATTCAACTTCTACTCTAATATTAACATGTGCCTTTTAAAAAATTTAAAGGGTTAAGGATTCATTTTCTAAATTTTAATTATGATATGTAATTCCATTATTATATCTGTTGACTTTTTATTAGTTCATGGTTGACCATAAATATACACTTCTTTATTTAAAGTTTTAAAAAATAATGATTAATATATGCTACCTAATAGCCTTGTTATAGATTCAACTATATTTGGAATATTAACATGTACCCTTTAAACTATTTAAAGGATTAAGGACTTATTTTCTAAATTTGATTCAATTATAATTGAAATTTTTTTAATATAAAATAAGTTATAATAAATATTATTAAAAAAAAATCAATTATCATTTTGACGTGTAATATTAAGATTTAAACATTAAATGGAAGACAATGTTTAAATTAGAAGGGCACATAAGTGCATTGAATTTATAATTAGTGTTGATTCTTTTTAATTTAATGTCATTTCCTTTCCATATTTTTTTCAAATAATAACATTTTTCAAATTATTTACTGTCTTTCCTTGTTTTTTTTCAAATTATTTATTATCTCCCCTCATTTGAAATAAAAATAACAATCCCAACATCATGCAATTCAATGCATAACTTATGCATAATACATAAAAACATTTAGAAATACAATCGTGCACACAATTAAGCATATAGTTACACATAATAAACAACATATAAAGCACTTAAGAAAACATTTATATTTATACAAAACTATCAATTAGTTGCAGACCTCAAACGTTCCACCCATCCATAGACATTGTTGTTTTACCACTCTCAATAGTAGGTCACCCCCAAGCTAGGGATATAATCGACTAGGGAAAAGGCTACCTAAGTCAACTAGGTCTAATAATCAACACAACTAGTTACACCAAGGTACCAAACTCCAACAACAATTTCAACCTATATCCTCTCATTCCCTATCATCTAGCACACTCAAGGAAATGTACCCCCTTCTTCCCTTCTAGGGCTCCAACATAGGCTGGCTAGGAAGTCTCAGATATCTATGGCTCCAAGAACTCCAGCTGCTATAATGCAGTCTCTAGGTACCCTCTAGGCCTCACACCCAAGAAAACCTATTCTAGCCAATTCTCCCTCCAAGGCTCCAACCTTCTTGGAGGAAATCCAAGGAGAATTGTTCACCCAAATCCACCTAGGATTCTCAGGGTTCATAAGGAAATAAGGTTATAATTGCTCCTCAAATCACACCCAACATCCCTTAAAAAGAATGGGAAGAATGAGAATTTTCCACTAAGACCAAAGTTTATATATGCATGTTCCCTTTTTTACAAGTGGCACTCCAAGAACTACTTCCCACCACTTGAAAAATTCATGCCATCACTTGGGAATTTAGGATAAAATCATGATTGAGAACTTAGTCTACAACTTAGGATCAATTTAATATTTGAATTAGCCCCCATTGGATTAAGCCCCTTTCCTATGCTCTTAGCCTCATTTCCCTCTCGTGGATTCCTATCCCCCCGTACTCTTTTGTTTGACTTGATCTGCAATTGTGATGTATTTAATTAATGTATATGAGTATGATCACAATTTACAAGGCTAGCCTAACCATCCTTTCAGCATAAAGGCCCTCTGGCCTAGTATCACACAGACACTTCGATCCAAAATATATATACATAGGCATTCCATCCCAAAACATCATATCTTACCAACCTATAAAAAAAATGTACATATATACATTTACAACCTACGAGTATTACATTCCCCTCCCCTTTATTTATGTATTGTCCTTAGTGTAATATATACAAATGTACAATTCAGAATCCTAAAAATGATTCAAAATGATGCAGATACTCTTCTCACATGGCATCCTCATGCTCCCGCATAGCATCGTCAAGATCATAGCATGCCCATTGGACCTTTACCAAGTCAATGGATTGGTTCCTAAGGACTTTGACCTTCCTACCCAATATGCACACCAAATGGATCTGAAAGTCGCCCTCGTGCTTCTCCTGGATCATAGTTCAATCAATTACGTAGTTATTATTAGACACATAATTTTTAAGCAAAGACACATGAAACACATTATGAGTGCATATGGATGCAGGAAGTCCAAGCATGTATGCAACAAGACCAATCCTCTTTGAGATTTCAAACATTCCACAATATCTTGCTGCCATTTTTGGGAAGCTTCCATATTTTAGTGAACTCTTTTTAACCTTCAATTTCAAGAAGACATGCTCGCCCACTATGAATTCTTTGTGTGTTCTTCTTTTGTTCGCATAACTTTTCTATCTGTCTTGTACAACCTTTAAATTATGTTTTATTTTCACCATCTTCTCTTCCATTTCCATGAGAAACTTTGGCCCAATGATGGCTCTATCATCTAGGTTATCCCAACTCACAAGTGTGTTACACCTATTTCCATACAATGCTTCAAATGGGCTCATCTTTAAATGTATTTGATATCCATTATTATAAGCAAATTCAACTAAATGTAGATACTCTTCCCACTTGGAAGGTTTGTCCATAACATGCAACCTCAACATATCTTCAATCATTCGATTAATCCTCTCTGTCTACCCATCTAACTCTTGTGATATGTTGTACTAAATTTAAATTTTTCCTAAATCCTTTGAATAATCCTTTCCATAAATTTGATGTGAACTCGGTATCTTTGTCGAAAATAATTTCCTTAGGCACACCATGTAGCCTGGCAACTTCCCTCATGTAAATATCTACAATGTTGGTTTCCTTGTGTGTTAGCTTCATTGGAATAAAATGTGTAGTCTTTGTTAATTTATCCACCACTACCATAATGGAATCATGCTACTTTACAACATTAGGAAATTTAGTAATAAAATCAATAATGACAACTTCCCATTTCCACTCGGGAAATGGAAATCATTGTAGAAATCTAGCTAGATGTTTATGCTCTGCCTTAAAATTTTGACATTCTAGACATCTAACTATATAATAAACCACTTGTTTCTTCATTCTTGGCCAAAAGTATTGGCCCATTACAATTGCAATGGTCTTTTGGTACCCTAGATGCCTAACATAGGGTTCATTGTGCATTTCTCTCAGCACTGAAATTTTCAACTCTTGAGATTTAGGCATATATACCTTGCCCCTATACATGAGGAATCCATCATCTTTCAACTCATAATATTTATATATTGGTTGTAAATTACCTTGTTGCAATAATTCTTTTACTTGCAAATAGTGTTGATCTAAATTTGCAGCTTCCAAAATTCCATCTTTTAAATCAGACATGTATATGCTAATGGTTGTAGCATGCATCTCATGCACTCTCATGTTGAGTGCATCAATCACTTTATTTTACTTTCCTTTGATATTTTTTATATCGAAGTCATATTCATTAAGGTATTCAATCCATATAATGTGTTTGGCATTCAATGTTGGTTTTCCAAACGAATACTTCAGACTGGTATGGTCGATCCTCAGCTCAAACTTTTTTCCCATGAGATAATGCCTCCACATCCTAAAGGCTTGAACTATGGCTACCAAATCTAAGTCATGTGTGGAATAATTCATCTCATGTTCTTTCAACTTCCTTGACTCATAGCATACCACATGCCCATTTTGTGTAAAGACTCCACCAAGTCCTTCCTTGCATGCATCAATGCACAACATACCACATGCCCATTTTGTGTAAAGACTCCACCAAGTCCTTCCTTGCATGTATCAATGCACACAATGAAATTCTCTTCTAGATCAACAATCTTTAATATTGGTGCACTTGTCAGAAAATTCTTCAAATGAAGAAAAAATTTCTTCACATTCAGAAGTCCATTCGAACTTCACACCCTTCTTTTGAAAAGAATTAATTGGGTGTGCAATCTTTGCAAAGCCTTTAATAAACATCCTGTAATAACCTGCAAGTCCTATGAATGATCTCACCTCTAATGCATTATTTGGTGATGTCCATCCTCTAATGGATTCTATCTTCTTAGGGTTCATTGATATCCCTTCCTTTGAAATAATATGGTCTAAATAATGGATCTTCTTTTGATAAAATGAGCACTTGCTTAGCTTAGAATACAACTAATGCTCCCTCAATACCTATAGCACCTTTTGATGTTTAGAGCATCAGACAAGTACTTATGCACTTATATAAGTGTCTAGACATGTGGAAGTCATCCAAAGCCTTCTACCTTGAAACTTTATTTTAATTAAAAGAATTATTAAAGTAAAGTTCTTTTATTAGTGAGTTGGATTTTATTTAAAGAAATCATTTAATTAACATTAGTAATTTAAATAATAGTGATTGATCTCAAGTGAGGTGAGAAGTAATCTTGTAATGTCTCTAATTTGAACCCTAACTATAAATGAAAATGAAAATGTACATTTAGGTTGGTGAGCCATTGGCACCAAATGTTGATTCAATTTTGTGCACACCTAAGTAGTGCGCGGTGATTGTTTCCAAACAAAGAGCATGTGCATTCCATAGTGTTCTGCGCTCCTGAGTAAGTGTGCGTGGATTGCATGTCAAGGGAAGGGTGTGCACCTTCCATAGTGTTGTGCACACCTGAGTAAGTGTGCAAGGATTACCTTGAAGTGAAAATCAAACCAAGTATGTATGTATGTATGTATTAGAGGCCGAAGAGCCTGTGTGGTTATTGGGCTGGTGAGATGGGATGCAAACAAGCCAATGTGCCTATCATGTAAAATGTATTCACACTCAAATTATTAATAAAATTGCATCACTACATGTAGACTAATCAGACAAAATGAGACGGAGAGCTAAACTCCAACAAAAATGGAGAAGGGGTAAACTCCATCGAAAATAGAAAAGGGGGGCTTAAGTCCAAGGGAATATTTTATTAATATTTCCGAAAAGTATAATTTATGGATACTTATTTATCCTAAGTTCTCGTGGGATGGGAACAAGTCACCAAGTGGCTAAAGCTATTTTCAAAGGTGAAAAGTATCCAATTATGAACATGCAAATATATGGTTGAACATTAGTGTATTTTGGGGGCGAACTCGTTTTTCTGGAAGGGTCAAACCATCTTAATAGTGAAACAACCATTACCTTACCTACATATAAAATCTTGGAAATGGGTTTCCATCTAGTAACCAAAGTATTTGTTTTCGAAGAGGCAGGTTTTCAGGCCCATGAGCATTCTCTCCAAGTGAGAGGTTTGTTGTCAAAAAGGTTGGTTGTCAATCCCGTGAGCATTCTCTCCAGGTGAGGGATTTGCTAGGAATTGTTCCCTGGTGCAATGGACATTAGTTACAGGGCTCAGAGACTTCATGTTAGGCATGTTGTTAAAGCCATGGAAGGAAAGTGGGGAAGCCAAGGGACTCTTGATAAGAGAAGGGGAACACTTCATGGGGTGGGATAGGCATGTGGAGAATGAGAGAGTGTAGGCTAGTTGTAGCAGTTGAGCACCTTGGACTGAACAATTCTATTGATTATTAGACCTTATCTTGGCATTAGAATCATTTTCCCTTGTGGAGTTTAAGCCCCAGCTTGGGGGTGACCTGTTGCTGAAAGTATATGAGAAACATAGTCTATGGTTGGGAGGAACCTCTGAGCTTTGCGTGCAATTGGTGACACTATAAAAAAATAAGTGTCCTTTATGTGCTTGTCTAATTTATTTTGTGCTTATTTACCTATGTTTGATATGGGTTTATTTTTTGTATGATGTTGCATATGATCAATTTCCATTATCTTGTATGATGATGTTTGTACATGTAAGCATGATGTTGTGTTCAATAATTATTGTTGCACATGCAGAGTATGAAATTTATTGCGTTTTCCTCTTAGTTAAGTTTGTAATAATGGTCATGAGTTTCCGAGGCATGGCTAGAATTTTCATGTGTGCAAGAAGTTGGAATCGTTGTGTGCACGAGGAAGCAGATCCCCACGCACCAAAAGAACTGAATCGACATGCAGCACCAGAGTGGTTGTGCATGCAGTAGTAATCATGTGTTCAAAGTGGTTACACACGCAATATACTTGTGTGTTATGAATGATTGGGCACACAGATGTATTATGTGTTAATTCCACTTTTGTATCTAGTGTATGAAGAGGAAATGTTTTTTGTGAGATCCATCTTGGGATCATGCGTGTCACCTCACATGATTCTGCGTAGATTAACATTATAGTGTAGAATTTGCACACTATATTTTTGGAGTGGAATTGCTCAACAAGAAGCTAGGGATGTTACATAATGGTATCAAAGATTTTTGTTAGTGCTAGTAGAAGGGAATGTTATAGATTGGTATCATATCTTTTTGTTAGTGCTAGTAATGGGGAACGCTACAGATTGGTATCAGAGCTCTGGTTTCAACACTGAGCCTGCATGGGCCGAGTATCTACTTAAGGTAAAAAATCAAACTGGTAAGTGGTTGAATTTGAAATTACATCGCAGCCATGGTGAACATAAAATAAGAATGTGCACATGTGCACACTAAAATTTGACGATGCAGGGTGCAACATTGAGAATGAGCAGAAAAAAAATGGTGCACGGGTGTGTGAACTAAAATTTGGAGTTGCGTGGAGAAAAACTAGTGGTGCATGCATAATACTAATACACTTTGTATATGTTAAATATTGACATCGTACATTGGTATGTCTTGAATACCAGTGCACACATGGGCTTCAGAAAGAACAAAGACAGAGTAAAAGAGTATTTGGGTGAATTTAAAATGACCATAATTTAATGCGCAAAAAATAGAATTGTGCAAGGAAGTGGTCGATGGGAAAGTTTTGGACAAAGGATTCCAATTATTCACTTAGAAATTTTGAATTGGGACGTTAAAATCATCCTAGAAATCAGAAGAAAGGACTCTGACAAAATTGTGCATTGTTTTCATGAATTCGTTTAACAAATATTATTGTCTGCACATTTTGCATAATTATCAACGATTAGATCAGGACAAAATCAACGTAGAGAGTCAAAAGCATGGAAGATGCATAGAGAAATTACAACCATGATTATGAATTTGGGGTTTTGTATATCAGTATGGGTATTGATAGTACAAAATCCAATGAGCATAGAGAAGGAAAGGAGGAGCACATAAAATTGGTAGAAACCATAAAGGGACTGCAAAAAGATGTCCAAATATATAAATATGATAATAAGAGGCTTATTAAATCCAAGGAGAAGCAAGATGGATTAAATATCAAGTTGATGCAAAGCTTGGAAAAAATAGAAAAGAAAATGGATAGGGAGACAGATTCAAGCAAGTCAAGAAGTCGCAGGTCTCATGATGAGAAAATAAAAACAAGAAGTGTTGATATGCATCACCATCACTCACCAAAGAATTCATTTAGGAAAGTGTGCAGTAGCTCAAGTCCATATCCTTTCAGAAAGCATAAGAGAAGGATTGGGTGGATGAGCTACAGTAATAAATGAATAAGATCAAGCCTCCTACCTTTTATGGTGAGCACAATAAGGATGAATATGTGAAGAATTGGTTGTTGGGCATGATGAAGTACTTCCAGCTACATACTTACTCTGCACATGCAGAAGTGCGAATTTCCATCTATCAGCTAAATGGAAAAACATCAATGTGGTGGGATTAGTTCATGCAAGTGCAATACATTGATGATAAGAAGGTTACTTGGAGAGGGTTTAAAAGGTATTTTCAAAATAAATACTTAACCAAGTGATACTATGACAAGAAAATGAAGGAGTTCTTTGAACTCAAGTTTGGGAGTATGCCAATAGATGAGTATGAAAGAAGATTCTTAGAGCTGCTGAAATATGTTGCATTCATCAAGCATGAGCAATTTAAAATCCAGAGGTACCTGAGTGGGATGCCATCATTTATTAGTGACAAGATAAAATATGATGACCCCAAGACATTAGAGGAAACCATAAGGCGATCTAATTGTCTATATGATCAGCAAAGGGGAAAATTGACTTTCCAAAAGGCTTGGGAAGACCAGAAAAAAAACAAGATAGAACAGAGGAAGAAGGGGGCTAAGCCACCAATTTTCAAAAATACTTCTCAAGGATAGATAACTCCCAAGGAACCCAGAATGACAGAGGCAATGGGGAAAATACCAATGCAACCACCTATTCAATGTTAGGGTTGTGGGGAAGACCAAATGTATAGAGATTTCCCTCACATAGGTGAAAAAGTGAGGACTGTTCACAATGCACAAAAGCTACGACAGTTGAAGACATGGGTAGAAATGTACCAAGGATCTACGCATCACTAAATAACAAGAAATATGAGTTTCAGTTGCACATGATTGAAGTGGAAGGTAAAATTAATAACCAACCCATTGATATTTTAATTGATTCATGAGCTAGTCATAGTTATCTAGATCCTAAGATGGTGGAAAGATTCCAATTGTCAAGAAGCAAGCTTGGAAAACCTTGGTCGGTGCATCTAGCTACAAGAGAAAAAAGGAAAATTAATGAGATAGTTAAGGCATGTCCAATGGATATGAATAGGTCGAGCACAAAAGCATATTTGAATACTATACCTTTGGGTTCTTATGGTTTCCTCATCGGTATGGATTGGTTGGAACAACATCATGTCGTTCTAGACTGTTACAATAAGACATTTACTTGCTTGGATGAGGAAGGAAACTTAAGAACAGTTCAAGGAATTCCAAGAGCTATAACTAGCAGAGAAGTTCCAACCTTTAAATTTAAGAAAATCTATAGGAAAGGATACCAAGTATTTGCAACACACATGAAAGAGACACCTAAGGATAAAGTGTCAAATGTTGAAGACTCCATAGTACTGAAAGAATTTGAAGACGTCTTTAAATAAATACCAAGGTTACCACCGAAAAGAGATATTTCTTTTTTATCCAGGTGGATATTGGTGGCCACCCACCTATTCCAACTTGCTCAAAACAATTTATTAGCAATTTACTATTTTTAACAGTTTTTCGGGTCCCAAACTTCTGGGACCATTTTGAGGGCCTAAATGATGTTTTTTCATGATAAGACACCCTAAAGAAGATAAAAGGCTTTGATTGAGCCCCCGAAATGAATATCCTCGTTGATACCTTTCCAACGAGCTATCGTTCACCCAAAAAAGAGATCGTATGCCAAAGTTACTCCCTCAGGAAGTTGATACACCAAACTACCCAAAACGGGGTCCACACAATTGTTGACTTTCCATCTTCCCAGGTTAGGGTTTTGGATTTACTTTATGTTAAAAATGCCTTTGGAGCCTCATTGTAACAATAATCTTCTTGTGAATGAGCATAGCCGTCACATCTCTTCTTAGAGATAAGCTGCCACCATTCTAACGAGTCTTTCACTCTGTATTTCAGCGATTTTGTACATTTCGCTCATTAATAGAAATTGTGTATTATTGTATCTTTGTGTTTATGGTTATATCTCTGATATATATTTTTTATATTACTGGATATCTGATATATTTATGTACATTTATTTATTATATCTCCGCTCTCATTTCGTGCCGAAAATAACCCAGATTAGTGGTATTAGAGCAAGTTGCTCTTGATTGTTTTTCAGTGCATGTCCTCGATGAGGTATAAGTAAAGAAAGTTGGGTCTTCATCTTGTCTCTCTTGAGGAAAATCTCTCTCGCACACCTAAGAAACCCTTCATGGCATAATAAAAGAAAGACGACATAGTAGAAGATTCTATTAATGTGTTGCTTGAGCAAGCTCTCACGCGACAGAGGGATGAAATGATGGAGACTTTTTCCCACATCCTTCAACGCCCGTTGATAATAGTAGGCGCGTCTTCATCAAGCGACCAATTTGGAGGAATCTCTCCTTTCAAGGTACACATTAATTTTTATATTCCTATATTTGAAGGTCAGATCGATGCGGATGCCCTAGAAAAATGGTTAAATCTGCTAGAAGGTTATTTCTTTGTTCACAATTTTTCCAACAGGAAAATATCACCTTCGCACTCCTTCAGTCTCTCCCCCATGTCAAACATTGGTGGGAAACTTACTGGGATCAAATTTCCACAAAGGAGTTTGGAATATATGGGGTCAATCCCACTTGGGATTTTTTTTGGATGCGGTCAAGGAACAATATTACTCCTGTTGGTAACTATGACGACCAATACATGGGATGTACCACACTGCAGCAAGAGAGGGGCCAAATAGTGTCGGAGTTCACAAATAATTTCCATACCTTGCGCACCAAGCTGGGTATCAAAGATTCCGAGTGACATATGGTTTTGAAATACCGTGGGGCTCTACATAGGTACATCCAAACAAAAATGGATTTCTTAGACATCTCATCATTGGGAGCTGTCTATCGATATGTTGTCAAAATCGAGCAAAAATTTAGGCACCAGAACAAATGAGAGTTCGAGTATGCAAATCTACAACAACAAAAGTATGGTAAAGAAGACCCTAATAACTAGCCTCCAGAAAACCATTCCAAGCCATAGGAAAAGAAGGGTAATGGAAAGATGAAGAAGGATAATGGAAAGTGGAGTGATTTCCACAAAATCCCCTGGCACAACACTAATGAATGTCACTCAAAAAAATTATTGGTGGTCGAGATGAAAGAAAAGGAGTTGAAACTTGATTCAGAAAATAGTGGGAGAATACAGATCATTGACACAGACCCCACTGCTACTTTCATGATCGTAACAGTTCAACTAGAAGAACTAGTAGATCCTAAAGAGGGGGGACACCTTTTTCATTCACAGATGTGGGTGAAGGGACCCCGCTGCATTTTATTGTGGATAGAAGAAGCCATAATAACCTCATCTCAGTAGAGGTATTCAAACAATTGGGATTCTCGACAACACCACACCCACAACCATACAACATAAGGTGGCTTTGCCATGGACGAGATCTCTGTGTTAGCCAACAATCTTTATTTTCATACGACATCCATCCCTTGAAGGATGAGGTATTATGTGATGTTTCTCCGCTGGATACCTGTGATGTTCTTTTGGGCCAACCATATAAGTGGAAGCACCATGTTATTTATGAGTCTTGACCCCGTAGTGTCATTGTTACTCTGGGGGGTCATCTCTATAGAATACTAGAAGTAGTTTTGACTATTATCCCACCAAAACAGTGCCACAAGGTAATATCTCATACTGCAAAATTCATCATCTTAACAATATGTTCAAGAGGTGAATAGAAGGACACTGCAACCACTGCAGCCTTGGCCCAAGACCTTTCTTTCCAATAGAAGCAGATTGCAGAAGAGAAAGAATATATTGTTTCTTCACCTACAATGGTACCTACACATTGCCCAGTTAAGCCAATATACAACAGGTTGGTTGAATAGATTAAACCCTACCAACAACAGGTTCGTGATAGTCTTCAACAAGCTAAGTAGCACAACTTCTCCAGCAAGGCAAGCAACTCACCAATATTCAAATTCATCAAACGCTTTCCCCTCTCCCCCATGAACTCAACACAATGGATACCATTAATTCCTAAGGAGGGATGATTGATCCAGGAGTATATCGGTGGCCACCCACCTATTCCAACTAGTTCAAAACAGTTTGTTGGAAATTTACTATTTTTAGTGGTTTTTTGGGTCCCAATCTTCTGAGGCCTTTTTGAGGGCCTAAACAAAATTTTTTCACAACTAGGAACCTCAATAATAACTAAAGGATTTGATGGAGCCCCAAAAATGAAGCTCCTCGTCAATACATTTCCAATGAGCTATCGTTCTCCCAAAAGGGAGATCGTATGCCAAAGGTAGGCCATTGGGAAGTTGATACACCAAACTACCCAAAATGGGGCCCACAAAACTGTTGGTTTTGGTTTTCCATCTTCCAGAGTTAGGGTTTTGGATTTTATTTATGTTAAAAAGGCCTTTGGAGCCTCATTGTAACAATCACCTTCTTGCAAATGAATGTATCTTTCACATCTCTTCTCAGAGATAATCTTCCACCATTATAGCAAGTCTTTCACTCTGTATTTCTACAATTTTGTACATTTTGCTCATTAATAAAAATTGTGTAATGTTGTATCTATGTATATATGGTTATATCTTTGATATATCTTTGTTATATTATTAGATATTTGATATATCTATGTACATTTCTTTATTAAATCTTCACTCTCATTTCGTGCCGAAAATAATCCGGATCAATTTCTCTATAAATTTGATGACCGAAGCAGTCACCATATCCAAGATTCCTAATAGGATGAGTACACCCGAGATGAAAGAATTGAGTATGCAACTTGAAGAGATTATGAAGAAGGGGCATATGCACCCAAGTGTGTTACCTTGGGGTGCCCCATTATTGTTTGTGAATAATAATGATGGTACATTGAGGCTTTGTATTGACTTCAGGAAGTTGAATAAAGTAACGGTAAAGAACAAGTATCCTATGCCAAGGATAGATGAATTCTTTGACCACTTGAGGGGTGCGCAGATATTTTCAAAGATTGATCTCAGATATGTATATCACCAAGTGAGAATTAAATAAGAATACATCAACAATATTTCTTTTAGAACGAGTTCTGAAGAAGAATATGAGCAACACTTGAGGATGGTGCTGCAAGTACTGAGAGAACATCAGTTGTCTGCAAATTTGAGCAAGTGCTCATTTTGCCAGAGGCAGATTCATTACTTGGGTCATATAATTTTAGAGGAAGGGATAGTTTTGGACCCAGAGAATATAAAATCCATTGAAGGATGGCCAACACCCATGAATGTCGTAAAGATGAGGTCCTTCATGGGACTTGCAGGGTACTACAAAAGGTTCATTGAAGGATTCTCAAATATTGCACACCCAATTACGTCCTTGCAAAAGAAAGGCGTGTGATTTTAATGGAATTCAAATTGTGTAAGGATTTTTCAACACTTGAAAAGTTTGTTGACAAGTGCGCCAATTTTGAAAATTGTTGATCCTAATGAAGACTTCATTGTGTGGACAGATGCATGCAAGGAATGGCTCGACAAATTTCTTACTCAGAATGGGCATGTGGTATGCTAACATAGTTACTAACTTAATGCGAACTCTACAGAGTTCTCGTTTTTTGGGGGGTCCAATTTTTTACCTCGTTTTTAAAAATGGTGCTACTGGTAGCACCCCCTCTTCGTTTTTAGGTGATTTTTGATATTTTAATTTTTTCGATCCACAATGTTTCCACATTATTTTCTTAAAATGATCATTTTTCATCTATTTTCAATTCTCTCTCTCTCTCTCTCTCTCTCTCTCTCTCTCTATATATATATATATATATATATATATATATATTGTTTTTATTCAACTCCGATTTTAGTTTTTTTTTCATGCTTCTTTCAATCTTAAAAATGTTTTTTACCATTTACTTTTTCGAAGTTACGATTTTTCATAGAATTTTGTCTCCTTAATTAATTTATTGTTCCACACTTTTTAAATGTAGTGAAAAACATCATTTTTAACACATTGTTTACCTTTACTTCAATAAATCGAAAAAAAAAAATGTAGTTCAATAACACTACTTTTGAATATTTATAAAAAAAATACACATTTTATAGCCATATATCATAAAAAAAACCTATACATTTTGGTTCATATTCCTTAAAATAACATTTCAAATAAAGCATTTTTATGGACATAATTGAACAAAAAAAGTCTAAATTTTATAAAAAAAATATCATTTTCTTTCACATTTTTATACATTTGAAGTAAAAAAATTACAACATTTAATAAAATTTTCCAATGTATAGTGATTCACATACAAATAAAACAAAAAAAGAAACAATAAAAAGATTCATCACAAAACAAAAAGAGATACATCTTTATTCTTATTTTCAAATATGAAAGTCAAATCATTACAGTTATAACTCATCGAAAATTTGCAAAATTGAGCATCGTCTTCAAAGCCATATTTGAACTAATTAACAATATCATATATCCCAAATTCATCATGCTCAAAAGACACATCATCATCTTCTTCGACGTCATTTTGTGCTTCCATTGTGTCATTTTGTTCTTCCATTGGTTCTTTGATATTTGCAAGTTCTCCAAAGTGATCATTTCCAATCATTCCTCCTAATGGTACTTGAGGTTCCTTTGACAAATTTTCCACCTTTGATTCACTAAAATCTCCTTTCCTCAAGCCAACTTCTTGCATTTTATCTAGAAGAGCTAGAATAGCATTAATTCTTTGTTGAATAAAGCTGCACTTCCTTCCTTTCTATAGGCAACACGTTAATGTTGTACCTAATCACCAAATACAAAATAAATAATGAAGTTAGATACTGTAAAAAGATAAATTAAAAATAATCTAATATTGAAGTATGATTTCATAAATATTAGATCATAATTTTTTCCTGAACCCGAGAACAAATCCAAAACCCAATCTCCTTCATTTGAAAATTTATCTATAAGATAATTAATTAATGTTTGTGTTTTGATAAATGTTAACCATCTCTCCTTTCAA
>JASDQU010309518.1:11519-34455 GCA_032191745.1 Picea mariana
GAAGAGATATGGAACCCAAATACCTTTTGTGGTCAAGCCGCTTATTTTACTAAGTGCATTGTATTTTCTCCAACCTTCAAAAGAGCCATACGACCATGTTAGTAACTTACCAATGTACACACAATTGGTAAATGAGATAAATAAAAAGAGTCAAAGTATACTTATCTTGGATCCCAATTTCATGTCAGAGTATCTTCGTTTCCTTGTGAAGTACTCAACCTACGACCCAGGAAGGGAGTGGGTGAAAAATTCATCTGATCAGTTCCCTCGGAGGACAAAGGGATCCATCATCAATTGACATACATCAGAAATCTATTTACATGCGAAATAAAAAAAAAATGTGCAATCAAGTTTTGTAGTTTGTTATCCCTGTGCACGTCTTTCATTGTAAAGTACAGAGAAAAATTAACCAAAAATACAACTTGTAATCAGGAGGAAGATCGGTCCAATAAACGATTTAATAGAGGGGTGGATTTAATAAACTAAAACAGTACCAATTAATCGATATATATTACCTCGAAGAAATTACCAAACCCCATGCATAGGGATAAAGAACAAAACAAAATTATTGTGGAGAGGCTAACATTTAAAACATAACTACTATTTTTGTCCATTATACAAACGTGGAATTCCGACAAGAATAATTCTTGCAGTAAAGAAAGTATTAATTAAGTAATGACAGAGATGCATAGGAGGTGATATGGTCATATTTTTATATATGATAATAATCATAGTGAGAAACTTTAAATCAAGCAGCATTTACAGAAGTGAAAAGGATGAAAATTGAGTGCATAAAATTTACAGTAAAAAACTAATTCATAGGTTAAAGTTTAACATCGCAAAAACATGTTCAAAGCCTACATTTATCTTTCCTCAGACATTCAAAAATGATTTGGTGAATGAATACAAGCTTAGGGTATAACATGTAATAAACAAGGATACCTTTTCTTATGTTAGTACATAGTTATCAAACATAAAAAAACCTTAAATTACGTAAATGGTTTATTTGTAACTGTATCAGAAGAGAGATCAAGTAAAGGCCACTGCCGAGGTGGTCATGGGATAGAGCATGATTCTTCTCGGGAGAGAAATTTTTTAACCAGAGAATACAAAGAAGTGTTGTTGTTTAAAAAAAAAAAGAATAAGGGCCTTTTAATGTTGTCATACATGTACAGAGTGTAATTATAATTTTTCCTACAGATTTTAAACAACCGTCAAGTCTGTAACAACATCAACCAGTGTAGTAAGTTTCTAAGTCTTTGGACGAATCCAATAATGTAATACCAACACTATAATCTTTCGACCGTGACTTTCAAGTAGGGTTTGTCTCTATAGTTGTCTGGGCTAGAGGATACCTTTTTGTTACAACACCCTCTCGACAAGGGTTGTGGGTGGTACGACCCTTGTGCAATTTTAAAACCAAAACGAGAAATATTTCAGAGGATTTAACTTATAGCAACAATGTTTCTAAACACTATCTGACTGGGAAGGAACACAAAAGGATACAGGCTTGAATATTGATAGCCAACAGAGAAGAAACTTATTAACCCCCTCAAACATGAGTGAGCAACTTAACATATTTCACCTAACTTACAAATAAATATTGAACAGAGTGTAACCTAGAATGAAAACACATATGAAAGTACAACTATATAT
Organism: Picea mariana; assembly: GCA_032191745.1. Taxonomy (NCBI): domain Eukaryota; kingdom Viridiplantae; phylum Streptophyta; class Pinopsida; order Pinales; family Pinaceae; genus Picea; species Picea mariana. The sequence continues at coordinate 13,176 of JASDQU010309518.1, forward strand.
CAAACATAAAAAAACAAAAAATGCATGACGTATGTGACATAGAACCTCACAAATATTACATTGTACCATACATAGAATGCATTACACAAAGTATACATTGCACTGACAAAGAACGAAATTATGTAAAAATACATTGCACAAAGAACATAATAAATAGAATGGTTTCTCACCCATGCCTGTGGAGAACCCTGGAATGTGTTTGCTACCTCCATCCCTCATCATATCAGATCAGAGGAAAAATGTTTTACGAGACGAAATAAGGGACTATGAATAACGAAAGACACCTCGATCCCCTTGCTAGTGGGGTAAGAGAGAATAGTACGCCCCACACCCTGGCCATGTGAAATCCACTGAAGTGGTGAGCCCACATTGGTAGGTTCCATCTAGTGTCCATTCTGAAGAGTACTAGGCAAACCTATTGCCATTAATGGGTCGACCATAATGTAAATGTCTACATGCTACAACGACCCAAGTTCATAGTTGACACTTCCATGCACCTCAAATGATATTTACGAACCACTTAAATCTTTTGTGTATATGTTTGACCTTAAATTGGGGAAAACTGTGTTAGCTTATGCGTAGGGTTACAATTTTTTTTATTGTTGAATGTACATCGTTTTTCCTTCTTTGAACATAGTCTGTTACACTATTGTAAGATTTTATGTGGTTATGGGTGTTATACACCCTAGCACATTGATTATAACTTGTATAGTTATGTCTCCTAGTTCAAGCCTGTGTCCATTAAGGTTTTAATCTTGTTGACATGAATTATATCGCTTACATGTTTTATAATAAAGATTATTACCTATTATATTATGGATAGCATGGTTTGATGTAACCCTAGTGTTCATGTTATGGACTTTGAAAGAGATAGCCACTAACTCATCAATGCATTTAAATGTATGACTCTAATTTAATAACATTGCTATCATGAAATGTAACAGTAGGAGATAGGTTGGGTTTAAATCTCCTTCAAACCTTAGGATGGATAATCCAATGGAGTGAAACTTCTATGTGTATAAATATTGGAATACGATATATATTGGATTACCTTCTTGTGTCACAAACATTTTTGTAGTTTAATAGACTTTAGTTTTCCTCGACAATTTTTTTTTAATAAAATTTCAGGTACATTACACCCTGGGGTATACGTGTTGAATTTGTAATGGTGAACCATTACCATATTCCCATTTACATGGGATAAAATAAAATTTTCTAAAAATTGTTAAAATTATATGTACTTGAGCACATGATACTATGAAACATGAACCCTTTTCATTTCCATCATATTTTATGCTCCAAAGACAATGAACCAAATCAACCACTCCTTAACCAAGTACTTATTTATATGGTATCCTCTATGCTCTTGCACCAATGATCCATTCCCATGTGCCATTCACCATGGTCGATAAACCAATGCACCATCACTTCAATTTGCATGCAATATTTTACTACCACCTCATGTCTTCTAAAGACATTTACTAGAGACACCACGTTATCAATTCTAGCACCAATTTCCTTTAGCTTCACAATGTTGTTGATATATGTAAGATTCAAATGTACAAAACATATTATTATTGAAAACAAGGTTCCCTATAAAGACAAATTTCTATCCACTAAAATTTACATGAACCACCAAATCCTTATCCTCCACTATTGTATGTACTTTCCATCCACTAGCCTCATTCAAGGAATTTATTTTCCATAATATTCATTCTATTGAAGTTAAACAATGCATGTGTGGATGATCCCATAAAATGGTAGCCGGATGCCATTTCTTGCATTCCATTCATTAATCATTCAATGATTTTCACAAACTTCCAATGATCTTGAACTCGGGATAATTATAGATTGTGCACTTATATTGGAATCATTCTACCGAAATCATCTTGAGTGGGATGATAATTTGCATCGAATATTACAAAACAATCATTTTCTCTTATGTATCTTATCATTCATTCATTCTCTCAAGGCACCATATTTTTACCAATTTATGTTATCTTTGATTTCATACTTGATATTTATGGCTTTACTCACCCATTTCTGACATTCCATCTCTATGATTTAATTAAATTTATACATTCTTTTTCCATAGTTCCTGAAAATACATGCATTCCCTTGTTCAAGTGGCTATCGATCCACAGATCTTGATATCATGATTCTAGGTTACAACAAAAAATATGCACACCATAACAAAGTATTAAATTTAGTATATCCTAGTGTATACACCATTGGATCTAAATGATTTTAGATCCAATGATGTATATCTCAGACTAAACAAGATGTATATCTTATGTATTCTCTGGTTTCCTTGTTGGTGTTTCACATCCATCATGACATCATCATCATCCTTCCACATGTAAATAAGTATCACAAAAGATCAATGACTGATATTCCTCTTTCCCATTGGTAGATCGATGATTCTTGTCACATCGTTGATTTCCTGTGTTGTTAGTGTTCAAGCCTCCTTCAGGTTCATCCACCTTCTACCTTCAATGACGATGCATCAAATATATACCTCTTAGGTTTCCTGAGGATGAACTTCAACAGATCCAATGGTCTGGAATTATCCCTCGGAGTCCTTTGTTTGGGGTGTATTCATTCTCATTTATCAAACCACTTTGACTAACCCTCTTGGATGGACGGCATTGATGCACTTACGATATCCACTATTGATAGTTGAGATTCACTCGGTGGTTAAGGGTTCTTCTACCCTCTCTACGTAGATTCTGACATGTGACACTAGAACGATCTATCACCTAACATGACATGTGACCTTGCTAGTACCTGCCACATCATGTGACATGTGGCACCATCTACATTCCCCATATTGTGTCTTGCACTTAGGAGATCAAAACATCTGATCTCCTCTCATGGTCTCTCAACTAATGTTAAGCCAACGACCTAGATCTCCTTTCAGGGCATTCAAATTTAAGTGCTCCTACCTCCTCATATGAGACCATATTGACCAACCCTTCTCATATTTATCCTCTATCTTCTAATCAAATATACAACCCACTTTCCACCTCATAAAATCTCCTTTGCAGATTTTCCGAAAAAACTCGAGGTTTCCCTTTGAAATTTCCACTCCGAACAACCGACCATGATCAACGACTTGGATCACTTCATATCAATTATTATCTTCCTCTCACCGAATATAAACGTCATCAAAATTTACACCACTTTGGAACTCGTTCATTCACGATGGCATTTCTTCCCTGACAAAGGGTTGAGATATTTTGATCAGCCATATCGATGCTTACTATCTCTTCTTAGGTTAACACATGAGTTTTCAAAAAACAATAAGAGTTATCTTTCAAAACTTAGCCATTTCTTGAGTTCTATAAGACTTAAGTCATGATTTTAAAAGAAATTTGAATCCATTCTAAGATCATTACAAGTTATTGAAACTTCAAGGAAAATCTTGCATGATTTATAGGTTCCCCATACAGGGATATAAGTACTAGCTCATATATTCACCTTCATGCATTCAAGCAATGTATTTTAAACGAATGAGTTTTTTCTTAGATTCAAGCATCTCCACTTGCATATATATATATATCATTCATAAACAATTCCAATACAGGTAAACACTTATATAGTAATGAAATTTCCAAACACGACCGAGTGAGAGAGGTCACCTTTTCTCCCAACCTTAGGCCTTGTTGCAAAGTAACTTCCTATAGCATGCCACCCCCATGCCAATCCATGATACCTCCAGGGAAACTAACTCAACAGGGCTCCAATTTTATGATTATCCAGGAATGTTACTCTCCTTCCTCCTATGACACAACATAAGTTCCCACCTACCACTAACTTTGGGTCTCCATAGATTTATCAAGTGGTTTCTCAACTGGATTTCCTCTGCACAATGGTGCCCATTCTTTGTTCAATAGTCCCTCAGTGACCCCCCTTGCCAGTGTCAGTTTATGTCTAGTAAGCACCAACCTCTAGCCCACTATTTCTCTAGTTCGAGATCTGAGTCTTCTCTATTAAGGGTGATCATCAATAACTCAGACAAGATTCATGTTTCCTCTAGAAATATCTTCTTTATTGTCTGTGTAACTATGTTCTTTTGTGTTTTTCTCTTGTATCTCCTCACTGTGTTTTCCTTTTCTGATATTCTCCTCTATCCTGCTCAAGATTTCCAATACTTCCTATAGAAATAACCTACAGTCTTCCATTCCTAGTCTTAAGGGGCGGTTCCATGAAAAAATTCTTGGTTAGTTGTTTACTCGGCCTTTTCTCTATAAGGACAAACTAAAAATATTCAGTAATTTCTCCAACCACCTCTGTGACTTCTTTTAATTGTCACGTGGTTGCATAAAAGTGTGTTATTTTGGTAGGTGTAGGTTTTATGTTTGCAAACATATATATTATCTTGTTGTGAACGATTCTTAGTTTCTTCATTAATATATATGAGCTCTACCTCTTGTAACCGTTTAATCAGTCCCTCAACCTCATCAATCTCCTCTGGTGTATCATGGCCATTCCTATCAAGGTTTTTCCCTCTTAGTCAGTGGTTTGGCATTTCCGTTAATTCAAAACATAATTATATGCCTTTTAACATTAATATATGGAGTTTGTGCATAATTATAGTCTTGGGGAAAAACAAGGTGTTACATTGCCCTCCCCCTTAACGAAACATTGGGCTCGTTCTTTTAAAACACAATGTAATCACAATTATATAGTACAAAAAAATGGGTATGTCATTTTAATGGCATAGTCTAGCTCCCATGTAGCTTCATCTGCTCCAAAGTGATTCTATTGCACATTAACTTGCATGATGGCTCAGTTCCAGAGCATTGTTTCTTTCCTTTCAAGGATGCATTGGTATTATAACTTGAATTCTCCCTCTCTTCCACTTGCATTATACTCCAATGAATAACATGATTATAATCATGTACATATTTCTTTAATTAAGACACATGGAATACATTTTCTTCTCTAATAGTAGGTGGTAAAGAAAGTTTGTGTGATATTGGCCTTATTCTCTCTAGGATTTCAAATGGTCAACAATATCGAGGAGCCAACTTAGCACACATCCCCATTTTCAAGGACCTTCTATTGGGTTTCACCTAGAGATAGATGTGGTCTCCTATTTTCAATTCTTTGGGGGTTCTCTTTCTATCAACATAGATCATCTTTTTATTTTAGGAAACATTCAGGTCCTGCCTTATCTTAACTATGGCATGTTCCATTTCTTTCAATAATTCAAGTCGAAGTGTAATTTGGTACACTGGATTTTCCCAACTAATCAGAACTCTGCAATTCTTTCCATAGAAAACCTCAAACTAGCTCATCTTCAATGATTCTTGATAACCATTGTTGTGCGTGAATTCTACCAAAGGTAAATATTAATACCATTGCTTGGGTCAATGCATAACATGCATCCATAACATATCTTCTAACACTATGTTTATCCTTTTTGTCTAACCATTTGTTTGAGGATGGTAGGCCATGTTAAATTCCAATTGTGTTTCTAAACCAAAAATAAGGGTTCTCCAGAAATTCGAGGTGAACTTGGCATCTCTGTCTGAGATGATGGTTTTAGGCAATCCATGTAATATGAATATCTCTTTCATAAAAACATTGGCAATGTCTACGGGTTTATAAGTAGATTTTATGGGGATAAAATGAGTTGCCTTGATCAAATTTTCTACTATAACCATCATTGCATCATGTTGTTTAATTTTCTTTAGTAAACCAGTGATAAAATCCATGGAAATCACTTCCCATTTCCATTATGGTATCTGTGTAGGATGCAATAGTCCAGCAGGGTGTCATAGCTCGAATTTTGCCTGTTGACACTTGAAACACATAGAGATGTAATGAGCAATCTATTGCTTCATTCCAGCCCAATAATGCAGTTGTCTAACTATTGTTACCATTTTCTCGCAACCTTTCCTTCACTTGATTGAAGAACTCATCTTCCAGCAAGAGGTTCTTAATCATTTGATGAACATTAGAATCTCCTATACTTATTGTTGCTAAGTGTATTGTTTGAATGCTTCTGCTGAGCGCATTGACCAATTTGTTCTCTTTTTATTTTATGTTTTTTATTTCAAGGTCAAACTCACTGATCAATGCCATTCACGTTTTCTATCTATCATTGAACCTACGGTGGTGAAAGAAATACTTCAGACTGCAATGGTCAGTCATGAGGATAAATATCCTTCCGAGAAAGTGATGTCTCCACATCTTTAGTGCATGTACAATTGCCACAAGTTCTAGGACATGGTTAACACACTTCTTCTCATATTCGTTCATATTACCTATTTTATAACAAAACACTTTCCCATCTTGCATGAGAAATCCACCGAGTGCTTCCTTGAAAGCATATGTGAAAACCAGGAAGACTTTTTTTGGGTATGCAATGTTTAAAAAAGGATCATCATTCAATAGTTTCTTCAGTTGCTGGAATCTATCTTGACATTCTGGTGACCATACAAACTTCTTCCATTTCCTTTGTAATGAAGTAATAGAGCTACTAATCTTGGAGAATCAGTTGATGAACCTTCTGTAAAATCTAGCCAATCCCATGAAGGATCTCATGTCTATCAAATTTCTAGGGGCAAACCAATTCATGATTTCCTTTATCTTTGCAAGATCTATTGTCAGTCCTTTAGCTCATATTACATGGCCTAGATACTGGATTCCTTTTTAAATAAATCACACTTGTTGAAATTCACATGCAATTGATTTTCTCCTAAAACCTGTAACACCATTCTAAAATTGTTTTCTTGCTCCTCTTGGTCCTTGGAATACGCCAATATTTTGTCAATGAATACTAAGACAAACTTTTCTAAATATTTATTGAGCATGTTATTCATAAAACAAAGGAATGGAAATGGTGCATTGGTAAGTCCAAATGGAACCACAACAAACTCTTAGTACCCATACATTGTCCTAGAGGTTGTCTTGTGGATGTATTCATATATAATCCTAACTTGGTGATATCACGAACTTAAATTTATCTTTAAGAAAATTGTATCCCCTATGAGTTGATCAAAGAGATCGTATATTCTAGGAAAATGGTATTTTCTCTTGATGGTCATCATTTTCAACTGCCTATAATCAATGCATAGCCTCAAGATACCATATTTATTCTTTACAAATAGGGTTGGTTCTCCCCATGGAGACACACTCGGTCTAATGTAACCCTTGTCCAACATTTCTTTCAACTTCATTTTCAGTTCCACCAACTCTAGTGTGCTTATCCTGTCAAGCACTCTTGATGATGGCATTGTGCAAGGCACACGATAGATTGAAAAATGGACATCTCTTTTCGAAGGTAATCCAGGTATCTCATCAGGAAACACATCTCTGAACTCCCATAGCACTAGATGATATTCAACCTTCAACTTCTTTCCTTCTATCGATTTTAATACTTATATAGAATACAAGCGACATCCCTTTCTACTAAACTTCTTAAGCTGCAATGTCGATATTTTCCCTATGGAGACTAGTTTCCGAATGCCATGAAAAATTATGGTATTTCCTTTCTCATATTGCCATTTTACTATTTTCTCATAACAATTTATCTTTTCCTTATGGGAATCTAGCCAATCCATTCCCAACAATATCTCATATGAACCAAGGGGTAGAAGATTTAGAACCGATTGGGTATGAAATCCATTAATCCCAATTGGACAACATTTAACTACCTCCACCACTTTCCTCTTTGTTCCAATGTCTAACTGAACTAACAATACTTTGGTGTGCTTATTTCTCTTTAATGAACATGCCTCTACCACTGGAGGTGAGATACAACTAAGATTATATCTCGGGTCAATTGAAACAGAGATTGGTTGTTCAATAATAATACCTTCCAATTCCACCACAGAGGCTTGGTGGTCAGCTTTTTGATTTTCTACTGCTTCATGTATTCTCGTCACACTCCTAGCTACCTCTATGGTTGTAGTTTCCTCATGTATGTTGTAAACTCTTTTATTTTCATGTTTTTGGTGGGGACAATCCCTTAATAGATGTGGCTCTCCACATCTCTAGCATTGCAACGGTCCTTTCTTGGGTTGTTGTGTTCTTTCCCTTGTCTTCTATGCTAGTTTATTCCTCCTTTGAGATGAAAATTTTTGTTGATGCAACCTTTCTTCTAGAATCCACACTTGTCCTTCCCCTTCCAATCTTTGGAAGACCCAAGCTTGTGCTTATAGTGATCGTAAAAACATTTGGCCTTTTGAATGATGTCCTCCAATATCTCGGGTTTATCAAACTCAACTTGTTCTGGGTAGGACTGTGGCAACCCATTGAGAGAATGTTGAATTCTCTCTTTCTCACCCTTAAGGTAGAAAACATACCTCAACAACTATATGTATATTTTTTCATACACATAGAAGCTAAGTTTTCCCAACTTAATCTCATAGAATTCCTTTATCTTGTCATCATAATGCTTTTGAGATAGGTAGGATTTAAAAAATTATTTCTCAAACTCTGTCTAGGTTAATTTCAATTAATTTATCCTTTTGATTTCCTTGAGGTATTCCCACCAAATGGAGGCCCTTCCATTCAAGTTAAATACTCCAATCCTTCTCTTTGTGATGCAAGACCATCGCTGGAAAGCACGCGGAGCAGAACTTATCAGGGTCTAGGAGTTTATATGGAATCTCAGTGCTGGAAGTTGTAGCAAACATTTTGAAGTACGTGTGAACTCAGCACAGGAATAATATTTTGAGGCACGCTTGACAAATCGCGAGCAAAGAAGTGGGAGTTTCCACTATGAATCTGGAATGTGACTACACTAAAATAACCATAGGATAGGGTGTGATGTAGACAAGTAGCCATGGGAAACCCTAATATCCTTCTGAGATAAATAGAGGTTTTGTATGCCCAAATGAGGAGGGTTGTAGGGTAGATAGATGCAAGTTAGATAGTTGCAAGTTAGTAGGAGTTTTTTGAGTTTTCAGTTTTTTTTGCTAATTTACAGTTGTAACCATTTTCACTTATGAATATAATAGAAGAAAATTTACCCAATGCATGGTGTGGACATTGTTTTGCATTTCTATGTTATTATGCTTTCATGAATGAATGAAGGAATTTCATTATGAATCGATGGAACTGTGAATGGTAGGATAAGTTTCAATTGTTTATGTTCTATTGTGTGGTGCAAGGTGTGCACACAGAATGCAATGAGTGAATTAACAGGATTTGTTTCGATTCTGAAGCTCAGAATAGATAGTATGAAACTTTCCCTTTGCAAGGAGTCCAAAAAGACTAGTGCAAGGCGTTCATAGTCGTCAGTAAGAATCTAGACCTTGCGTAAATATCTGGTGCATGGATTTCACAAATCCAAGATTTGACTAAGTGTCGAAGGCACTTTGTAGGAAGTCGAAGAACCAGAAAATGAGAACACCAGGATTGTGAGAGGAATTTATCCCCAATAAATCCTTTTGGATCTGAGTTATCAAAATCCATGAACGCAAGGAGTGTGTGGGAAATCGAAGTCTTCACGAGACCAATTTTAGAAGGAATAACACTTTCATAAGTGCAAACGAGATCCAAGAAATAGACTCGCAGGAAGGACAAAGTTTGAAGCCTTTGAATCCCTCAAAAATCTTCTAAGTCTGAAGAAAGTGTAAGCTGAGGTGAAATATCTGGACCGTTCGATCAACATCCAGACAACAAAGAGAAACTATAGAGGAGGAAAGATATTCACTGCTCAGTCTGAGTGCAAAAGAATCATAGCCGTCTGATCAAGGTAAAGTGCATGATCGAGAAGCTTTGAAATTACATATCAGGAGCGGGGTTTCAAAACTTTGAAATCATCAGAACCGTCCATCAAGGGGGACATGTGGTGAAGAGTTCAACGTTTCGCTGACTCGTGACTCAGAGGAGTCAAAGGAAGAGTCATAAGAACTTGAGAATCGTGATATCGCGATTTGATTTGAGTCATCGGATCAAGGAGAGATCTCGACCATTGGTTTCTTAGGGGTATATCAGGAGTTCGGATATCAGGAGAAGGGAGGTGAGTGGTCCTCCAACTTCATGAAACGCAAAGTCCCGATACGCAGAATCATGAAGCGCTCGAGGGATTAGCCCAGGGTCATAACGAGGGGTCATATCATCGAAGGATAAGGGAGGATCTAGCATGTGCTAGGCCCCACTTCGGGATTTTGGGAATCAGAGAGTCGGGGTTCGCGTGGGTAGAACTTCTCGACACACGAAGTCATGAAGTGTCTGTTGATCAGGCGAGTGGTCACAGTCGTGGTCAAGGGAGAGTAAGCGTTTAGTTGGAAGGAGCTAGTGTCCAGTCTGCATGGAAGTTGGACAGTTCTCAAGAGAGAACCATGAGTCTCCTACAACCTGTGTATTTGGAGAATGGACCTATGTAATTCGGTTTGGAGTCTAGCAGAGACCCAAAGAGTCGATTTGACTTAGTTTCTTGATCGATCCTAGAACAAGAGGTCGTGAAACCCTTAGGAGAGAAGGGGGGACTGCATCAAGTAGTATCAGAGCTGAGGTTTTCCTGCAGACAACAGGAAAAGGAGAGGAGATATAAGAAATCAAAGTTGTACTCTATGTATGATAGATAGTCAACATAATGCCACCAAGGAGATGAGCGAAAGCACCTTTATCCAATCGTGTTGTAGAAAACGAGATGCGAGAACTTCGTGCAATATTAGAGGCAATGGGAGAAGTGCAGACATGAGCACCTGATGCTGGAGACGTCAATGATGCATAGAGAGAAGATTATGGGGGTGAGAATGTCATCGAAGAAAATGCAGGAGAGGAGGTTTTCGAAGAATGCTTTCTGAGAGCAGTTGCTATATTGGGAGGCAGATCCACAATAGAGGTCGCAATGTATAAAGGCAATTTAGATGCTGAAGATCTATTGTATTGGATAAGATCCATGGACAAATATTTTGACTATGAATACATTGATGAGGAGAGGAGGGTGAGACATGTTGTCACCAAACTAAAGGGACATCTAGCATTGTGGTGGGATGTACTATAGGCTGAAAGGAGAAGAAAAGGAAAGAAAAAGATAAAGAATTGGGACAGAATGGTAGCCAATATGAAGGCTAAGTTCATGCCTAAGGTTTATTAGATCAATCTGTTCAGGAAAATGCAAAACCTGAGACAAAAGGGGATGACAATTAAGGAGTACACAGAGGAGTTCTATAGGATGAACATCATAACTGGAAAGAGAGAGAGAGATGAAGAAAAAGTTCCCAGATATATATATATGGCATGAGATATGAAATCCAGGATGAGCTCAGCATGATGTCAGTAAGAACAGTGGAGGATGCTTATCATCTTGTACCGAAGGTAGAGGAGAAGTTGGCTAGAAAGAAAAGTCGTCGAGGAAGAGGCAAAGGCTGAGTCCAAACCAGAGGTAAGGGAGTTACATATGACAGAGCACATAAGTCTAAGGACAAGGCTGAAAAACCACATGGTCACTTGAAAAGAGGAGAAAATTCCCAAGGAAGACAAGGTGGTGGAGGATGGAGAATGTGTACAAACTCGAGAGCCATTAACAAGATCACCATTAGGTATAGATTTCCTTTACCAGGAATGGATGATTTAATGGACTGTTTAAGTGGAGAAAATTTTTCTAAGATAGATTTGAAAAGTGGATATCACCAAATTAGAATGAGAGAAGGTGATGAGTGGAAAACAACTTTTAAGACAAATGAAGGGTTGTATGAGTGTATAGTTATGCCATTTGTCTTAACAAACTCTCCGAGTACTTTTATGAGGCTGATGAATGAAATACTGAAGGATTTCATTGGTAGGTTTGTGCTTGTATATCTGGATGATATATTGATCTTTAGTAGGACTAAAGAGGAGCATTTGTGACATCTGAAACTAGTAACGAGGAGACTACAACATGAGAAGTTGTTGATAAATCTGAAGAAGTTCTCTTTTATGAAGAAAAAATCATTTATGTGAGTCTTTTGATCTCTTCAAATGAACTAAACATGGATCCAGAGAAGGTGAAAGCAATCAAAGAATGGTCGTCACCAAAGAGCATGTTTGAAGTGAGAATCTTTTGTGGATTAGTGAGCTTCTATAGGAAGTTCATCAAAGACTTTAGTGGAATTTGTGCACCAATTATGGATACAGTGAAGAAGAAGCACAAGTATTTTAAATGGACAGAGGAAGCCAAGAGGAGCTTCAATATACTGAAGGAGAAAATAACAGAATGACCAATTTTGATCTTGCCGAATTTTGAGAAGACATTTCAGGTGAGATGTGATGCAAGTGGAGTAGCAATTGGAGAAGTTTTAAGCCAGGATAATAGACTTGTTGCCTATTTTAGTGAGAAAATGAATGAGACCAGGAGAAAATAATCCATGTATGATAAGGAGTTCTATACCATAATTCAAGCCTTGAAGAAGTGGAGACATTAACTTATCCCACAAGAATTTGTCTTGTATAGCGATAACTAGACTTTACAATTCATAACCAGGCATGAAAAAATGAATAAGAGGCATGCAAAATGGGTTGAGTTGATGCAAAATTTTACTTTTGTCATAAAACATATTGCTGGGAATGCTAATAAAGTTGTTGATGCATTAAGGACGAGATGTTTGATTCTATAGGAATTTCAGGTGAATACCTTGGGGTTTGAACAACTTAAGGACATGTATTGTGATGATACAGATTTTAAGGAAGCATACGAAGCATGCAAAAATCATGTGCTGAGAGATAGAAGCCAGTGGACATAGTATATGGTTCAAGAGGAATTTCTATTCAAGGGGAATTAGTTTCACATACCGAAATGATTAATGAGGGATAACCTTTTGAAGGAAAATCATAGTGGAGGATTGGCTGGACATTTAGACCATGATTAAATGTTTGCACAGTTGAGCATTTCATACTATTGGCCAGGTATGAGAACAAAAGTGATAAAAATTTTGAACAGATGTAGAATCTGCCAACATGCAAAAGGAAAAAGATAGAACATTGGATTGTATCAACCATTTCCAATACCAAAGAGGCCTTGGGATGCAATAAGAATGGATTTTGTACTGGGATTGTCAATAACGCAAAGAGGATTGGATTCCATATTTGTGGTTGTGGATACATTTTAAGGTAAGACACATTTTATCCCATGCCAAAGGACCAGTGATGCAACACATCTTGCGAATCTATTGTTTAAGGAAGTTGTAAGACTTCACAGACTACCCAAAAGCATTGTCTCGGACAAGGACATAAAATTTGTTGGTCACTTTTGGAGAACATTGTGCAAGAAGTTGGGGACAGAATTGTCCTTCATCTTAGATTATCACCCTCAGACAGATGGACAAACTGGAGTGATAAAAAAAAGTTTGGGACACTTGTTGAGGAGTCTGGTTACTGAACACCATAATCAGTGGGATCGGATTCTACCACAAACAGAATTTGCATACAATGACTCACCAAACAGGAGCACTCGGAAGNTGGAATGCAACCCAGGGGAGTATTTGAGTTGAGAGACTTGAGACAGAGTAAGATCAGGAGCATTGGAGCAGAAGATTTTGTTGTAGAAATGGAGAGGCTCCATAGCCAGATCAGAGGAGAGTTTTGTAGTTCTAACGAGGAGTACAAACATAGAGCTTATCAGCATCACAAAAAACTTCAATTTGAAGTAGGATATGAGGTTCTATCACATATCAGGAAAGAAAGGTTCCCTAGGGGAACATATAACAAGTTAAAAATGAAGAAAATAAGACCATGTAAGATGTTGAGGAAGTTTGATGCAAATGCCTATGATATTGAGTTGCCTGATGGAGTGAGAATATAGCCTATATTCAATGTTTCAGACATGTATCCTTACAGGAAATATGTCACAGAGGGATCAAAAAATCAAGGGAAGATCCAGTGGGAAAAGCAAATGCCTATAGCAGAAAAACCACATATGGAGAAAAATGTTGACCAAAGGATTAGAAAAAGGACCAGGAGGAAGACCTATTTTGAGTATTTGGTCAAGTGGAAGGGACACCCAATAGAAGATGCCAGTTGGGAAAATGAAGCTACTATACAAAAGCATGAAAAGTTGGTACAAGAGCTCATGGAAATGAGTCCATGGATTTTTTTCAAGTTGAGTATGATGCAGGAGCATCGCTGGCAAGCATGCGGAGAAGGACCTATCAATGTCTAGGAGTCTATATGGAATTTCAATGCTGGCAGTTGCAGCAGACATTTTTAGGTATGCCTTAACTCAGTGCCGAAATAATATTTTGAGGCATGCTTGAGCAATCACGAGAGAAGAAGTGGGAGTTTCCACTCCGGCTCTAGAATGTGACAACACTAAAATAGTCGTATGATAGGGTATGTTGTAGACAAGTAGCCAGGGGAAACCCTCAGAGACCTATGAGATAAATAGAGGTTATGTATGCCCAAATGAGGAGGGTTGCATGGTAGATAGCTGAAAAAAAATAACAAATACATATGTATACATTTAATATATAAATATATATTTGTTTTAAAAAATTCCATCATTTAGTAAGTAGATAACAATCCAATAAAAGCACATATACTAGAAGCTTTGTGAAATGAAGAAAATGATCGTTTTGGGCATAAATATTGCATTCCTCCTTACTAATTTGATTTTGAGAATCCAACAATTTATTTTTCCATCCGCAAATAAACAATTTATTCCCCCCCCTCACTAGTAAGGAATATCTTGCACTTCACGAGTCATTTAGAATTGATAACCATCATTATTGTCACTAGTATTACTAATAGTATTAATAGTAATGTTCATAATAGTACACGAATCAATGAGAAGGTAGATACCAGTTTGCTATTAATAATGTTAATATAGAAACAAGGAAGGTTGAGGAGCAACAAGTCCTTTAATTCCCTTCCCAGAAAGTAGACTCGGTAGAGGAGCTTGTTGTTTCACTTTGTCATAAATATAAACTCTAGTTGTATCATAGAATTATATAGTATAAGATTTATAAATATGAACTCTAGTTGTAGACTAGGTAGAGGAGCTTATTGTTTCACTTTGTCATAAATATAAAATCTAGTTGTATCATAGAATCATAGTATAAGATTTACTTAGTTTGATACTGATACTGGAGAATCAAAGATACTTATGTACCCAATACTCTTCATGATGTCCTATTTTTTGTATGAGTTAGGCTGTGACTTAGAATGTAGAAAACCTTCTTGTTTTGCTACAGAAGAAGTTGTGCTTTGTCATAACTATGAACATGATCTATATCCTAGAATCATAGTTTGTCTTGTTATCGGTTTCTTCAAGACATAGATAGCTTTTGTATTATTGAAATTTCAGAATGTAAGCAAGAATATATGGTTACTTATGGGTTTTCTTTTTGACCTTTTTAATTTTCTATGAAGAGTGCAATATGGTTGCCTCTGTATTATTGAAATTTCAGAATGCATGCAAGAATATATGGTTACTTCTGGTTTTTTGTTTGACCTTTTAAATTTTTTTCTGAGGAGTGCAATATGGTTATCTTTGGTTTTTTTATATGACTTTTGTACGATTCAAATGTATTTTTTTTCATGAGAATTGCAATATAATTATTCGAAGATGAACTGAAATGTAATCACTCATATAATTTCATGGAATCCATATCTATTACGGACCAGGTAGGCAATCCTTTTCCCATNATTCCTTAATAACATTTTTTTGCATATGTCTTGAACATAAGTTGTAACATCTTAACAATACCCAGTAGAAGGTTTTCAAATTTTAAATTCATATAGTGTGCACCTAGAGAAGTAAGGCATTGTTAAGATGTTACAACTTATGTTCAAGACATATGCAAAAAAATGTTATTAAGGAAAAATGTTTAATTTTTCAAGTTAATGTTTATAATAAAGAATAACACAAATTTATCTAAAGGGTTGAGATGGATTCTCACATAACATGCTCCATTTAAATTTTCTATAATTAAATTTTATTTTTCTTTAACAAGCATAGATCCATGGGAGAGACTCTGAAGGAACCATACAATAAGATGAAGCTAAAAAAATATATGACTTTGTGGGAGGGATCTTTAAGAAAATTTCAGATAATGTTTACCATAATATTTACGTCGCTAGTATTCAATGTTACATATTCTGAAGGTTAAAGATAAAGTTGAGCAGAGCATCGATTGAAATGCATGTTGCATATTTCTGAGGGTGTTACAGGTAAAGATGAGTAGATAGTTCATTGAAATGAACAGATATGAAAATGAGGAAAACATGAGAACACACAGAACTTAGAAGAAAAAATTGCAAATAAAAGTTGATTAAAACATCAAAAAATAATTTATTTATTGGGAAGACAAAAATTTGGAAGAAGCCACACAACACACAGATTTCATAAGGAAAACTTCATCAACTCAAACAAAGCTTACTTTTTCCATAATTATACTTATTGTAAAAGTTTAATATGGAATAAGTATATGAACTTTGTGTTGATGTAGCTTTTGTATCAATGGAATTTGAAAACATATTTAAGAATATGTGGGTGCACCTTTGGTTTTTATTTAAGGTTACAATTCAAATGAATTTTAAATCGTTGTCAAAGTCATTGGACTTTTTTACAATTCAAATGAATTTTAAAACATTGTCAAAATCATTTAATGTCATTTTATTAGAATAAATCCTATCATATTAACAATGCCACGAGTATGAATTATCTATCATACAGAATGATAATTCAAGTTCTTATGAACAGAGGAATTGATTCTAAATCAAGAATTTATTGGTATTAAATAATTTATGAATGAAGATTTCCAAAGATATCCATTATATTGGAAGCGTTTCTCAGTAACCCTACATTAATTTTTTTTTAGATTTTTGAAAGATCAACATTATATGATCAATTCCTAACAGTTCAGCTACAATAACCCATATTAAGGAAAGAGATAAGAAAAAAGACATATTGAATCATCAAGGATCTTGAGAAAAACAATATTTGATTTACAAAGATATATGAAATATATGATATCATATATATCATTACACAAAAATTTTTGGAATTTTATAAATATGTTCTCTTTGGACTTGTTTGATAGGAATGTTTCTTTGGGCTTGTTTGATATGAATCTTAATTTTTAAAAAAATTTAAAATACATAATTAACATTTTTTAAACATACAAAATTTTCTTTGGATCTTGACAATCACCAGATCAAATATCTATGTTGAAATGCATCTTCACACTGTGTAGAGGAACTATTGGGAGGTTCTGATGGCAAGAATGAGCTAACAAAGAAGAAGGATTATTTGGAGGTAAGTGGTAAAAAAGGATTAAAGAGATGGCGGAGAACACAATGTGTTAAGAAAAAACACGACGATCCCAAAATAATTCTGGGTGAAGAAATATATTTGGGTCTAAAGAGATATAAACGATAAGAGTTGTTTTACTTACAAGCCCAAGAAAATAACATTTTACATCCCTAAGACAAAAGTGAGAGAACTATAGTCGTGAGAAATCACTTTCCACTCACCATGCAAAAACATGAGTTCCACGTTCCATGTGTTCCATGATCTATGTCTATTATACATGAGTGTCCATAATAGGTATCTCTTATACATTGAATGTTCATAATTCTTATACACAAGTGTCATGCATGCAGATTGTTTTCATCACCCACATTGTTTGTTATTATTTTTGTTTCCTGCATTGTTTGCTATTTGTACTAAAGTTGGAGCAGAGCCTCTACAAAAATGGTAGGGAAACATCCTAATTGCAACAACAGTAGATCAATGGACCACTGAAGCTGTAGAGGGAGATCAAGATTTTTTTATAGATATTTTTTTTATCCTGGCTCCCTCAAAACAACTGTGTATTCGAAGAAAAGGAATGAAATGTATGCAACTTGTTATACAAGTTGCAAGACAGTAGATATAATCCCTCTGCTCACATGAAACCAAATTCTTCCAGACTCATTCTACACCCTGACTACAACCCCATTTTAAGCAGAGAATACTTCGATGGCACTTCACAGGGCCAACAATTTGCATATTGATTGATTTCGGTCACCCACCACTGATTGTGAATCGTTGACTGAGTGGGGGTTGTTGACTAGGTAGATCTAAACATGGGTTAATTAGGTTGTATTCTCCTTCATAATGCATCCTCCTAGCAATACCTTATAGAAAAATATGGTGAAATCTGTTGGTGGGAAGAAGCTACAGAAAAAGGGGTAGCAGTGGGGACAAGGAGGATTTATGATGTGAAATCAAGGCCAACAATTCCCATTTTATTTTCTTAATTCTTCTAATGATGGGTGGAGTCCAATTAAAAATTAAATTGGATTTAGGTGGGAATGCAAAGAGGATTATCTCAATTTTTCATGATTGCCATTGTTGTGAATTCCATGGGGTAGCTGGCATCGTCTTATCAATGAGGGGTCAAGGGTAAGTGCTATGTCGTAGTCATTGTCAACACACTGCAGAGGAAATTGTGATTCGTTTGTGTAATAGGGTGGGCAGTAACGGAACGGAGAAAGGTCATTTGTTGAATAGGAAATAGGAGTTCTTTGACTTTGGCAATGGATATCTACCAGAATGAGCACGAGAATTTTCATCACGACCATCATCAAAAAAGGAGTTATTTGACCTTGGAATTTGATCTCTATCATGACAAGCACCAAACTTTTCATCACAACCATAACCACAGGAGAAAGAGAATCTGAATCTATCTCACCACAAGATTTAGGTATACATTTGTATGTATTCTTTTATTATCAGCCAATCTAGAATTGTTTACCTCCAAAAACTCTTTATCAATGGAAACAATATTTGAAATGTTTTCTTAAGGTTCCATCCTCGAAACATTAAGGGTTGAGATAGGATTATTCAACCAATACTCAATTGCAAAATTATCTAAATTAGATGAAACTCCATATAGAAGTAATACCAGCTTCTGATAAAAAAGCATATATGGTTTGTTTATTTTTAGTAGATAGTACAGTTAAAAAAAATTAAGCTATATTATTTTAATAAAATATAATATTAAAATAATATCAATAATTTATTTTTATAAGTTAAAATTTTAGGGAAAACCTTTTACAAAATAAATTAACAATAAATTTAAAATTTATTACAATGACTATCATCAAACCTCCTATGAGGTCAATGACTATCATCTTCTTCCCTCTCTAAACCCTTCTCATCCAACCGACAATTGATACCTATCCTCCTAAGGATTCTCCGACTGCCTTCTTGATATGTCACATCCATCATGACGTCACTGTTCTCCTTCCTCATGTGAATAAGTCTCACAAAATATCGACGAATGATATTCCTCTTTCCCATCCACAGATCGACAATTCTCGTGCTTCATTGATTTCCCATGTTGTCGGCATTCAAGCCTCCTTTCGGTTCAACCACCTTCTACCTCCACTGATGATTCTTTTAAGATCTATGTCTTAGGTTTCCCAAGGACAAATGCCGACAGATCCAATGGTTTGGAATTAACGCTCAGAGTTCTCCATTTGGGGTGTATTCATTCCCATTTATCAAACTACTTCAACTAACCCTCTCTGATGGACAACATTTATGCACTTACGTTCTACCTGATCGATAGTTTAGATTTACTCGGTGGTTCACGGTTCTTCTACATTCTCTATATAGATTCTGACATGTGGCACTACCACGACATGCCACCTGGCATGACATGTGACCCTGCCACTACCCACCACATGACATGACATGTCGCACCATCTACATTCCCCTTCTTATGTCTTGCATGTAGGAGATCAACGACTCTAATATCCTCTCATGGTATCTCCAATAACGTCAAAGCAATGACCTATATCTCCTTTCATAGAATTGCAATCAGAGTGCTCCTACCTCCTAATCTGATACCATTCTGACCAACCTGTTAATATAAATTTCTCATATCTATCCTATATCTTCTAATAAAACATACGACCCACCTCCCACCTCATAAACTCTCCTTCATAGATTTCCCCACAACATTGGAGGTTTCCCTCTGAAGGTTCCACTCTGAACATACGAGCACGATCCATGACTTAGATCCCTTCATATCAACAGTTGTCGTCCTCTCACCGAATATCAATGTCACCAGACTTTACACCACTCTCGCACTCGACCATTCACGATGAAATGTCTTTGTTGACAAATGGTTAAGATATTTAAATTAGCCATATCAATGGTTGTGATCTCTTCTTGGGTTAACACAAGATTTTACAAAAAAAATTAGAGTTTGCTTTCGGAACTTAGCCGTTTCTCAAGTTCTATAGGAATTCATTACTAATTTTCAAAGAAATTGGAATACGTTCTCAGGTCATTACAAGTTATTGAAACATAAAGTAAAATCTTCCATGATTTATGAGTTACCCATACATGTATATAATATGGTAAAGCATGCACAGTCCATACTTGACTCATTTTTATGATTACTAGTTCATTAACATGCATCCTAACATATCCTGACCTTCATGCATTCAAGCCATGTATTTTAAATGACTCATTTTCCTCTTAGATTCAAAAATTTTCACATGCATACATATATATATCATTCATAAATAGTTCGATTGTGGGTAAACACTTATCTAGTAAAGAAATTGCCAAACTCAATTGAGTGGGAGAGGTCACCCTTCCTCCCAACCTTACGCCTTGTTGCAGAGTAACTTCCTACAACATGCCACCTCCATGCCAAGCCATGATACCACTAGGGAAACACACTCAATAGGGCTCCAATTTTAAGTTGCCACCTCCCACACATATTTGGGTCTCCATAGGTTTATCAAGTGGTTTCTCATATGTATTTTCTATAAACAATGGAGTCCCTTCTCTACTCAACAATCCCTCAACGACCTCCCCTTACCAGTGTCAGTTTTTGTCTAGTAAGCACCAAGCTCCAACCCACTATTTCTCTAGTTCAGGATCTAGGTCTTCTCTATTAAGGGTTATCATAAAAAACAAAGAAAAACTTCTTGTTTCCTCTAGAATTCTCTTCTTTGTCCTTCTCTTTCTCAATCAATGCATCCAAACCTCTCATATTTTTTCTCTCTTACTCGACTCTGTGTCTTCTCTATTGTTTGTGTTTTTTTCTGTTGTGTTTTTCTCCTGTATCTCCTCACTATATTTTCCTCCTATGGTCTTCTTCTCTACCCGCCTCAGGATTTCCAATATGTCTTGTAGGACATAACAAGTAGTCTTCCATTCCTAGTCTAAAGGGGTTGTTCCATTGTAAAACTCTTTTTGAGTTGTTTAATTGTCGTTTTCTTTGTAAGGACCAACTTCCAATATTCAATAACTTCTCCAACCAACTATGTGACTTATTTTAATGGTCACATGGTCTCATAAAAGTATTGTATGTTTGTAGGTGAAGGTTTT
>JASDQU010309518.1:38561-58953 GCA_032191745.1 Picea mariana
AATTACATGCCTTGTAACATTAATATATGGAGTTTGTGCATAGTTATAGTCTTGGGTAAAAACAAGGTGTTACATTATCCTCCCCCTTAAAGAAACATCATGCTCATTGTTTTAAAACACAATGTATTTACAATTATATAGTAAACAAAAATGGGTATGCCATTTTCATGGAATATTCTAGCTCCCATGTAGCTTCATTTTCTCCAAAGTGCTTCCATTGCACATTAACCTGCATGATGGCTCAGTTTCAGAGCATTATTTATTTCTTGTTCAGGATGCAATGGGGTTATAGCTAGAATTATCCCTCTTGTTCCACTTGTATTATAGTCCAATCAAGAACATGATTAGAATCATGTACATATTTCTTTAACGAAGACACGTGTAATACATTATGTTCTCTAATAGTACGTGGCAAAGAAAGTTTGTATAATATTGGTCCTATTCTCTCTAGCATTTCAAATGGTCCACAATATCAGGGAGCCAACTTAGCACATATCCCAATTTTCAAGGATATTCTCTTAGGTTTCACCTGGATATAAATGTGGTCTCCTACTTTGAATTCTATGGGGGTTCACTTGCTATAAACATAGCTCTTGTGTCTATCTTGGGGATCCTTCAGGTTCTACCTTATAATAGCTATGGGCTATTTCTTTTCTTTCAATAATTCAGGTCCAAGTGTGATTTGGTCTACTATAATTTCCCAACTAATCAGAACTTTGCACTTCTTTCCATAAAAAACCTCAAACATGCTCATCTTCAATTATTCTTGATAACCATTGTTGTGTTAGAATTCTACCAAGGGTAGATATTATTCCCACTGCTTGGTCCAATGCACAACATGCATCCATAACATATCTTCTAACACTATGTTTACCCTTTCATTCTAACCATTTTTTTAAGGATGGTATGCCATGCTAAATACCAATTGTGTTTCTAAACCAAGAAACAAGATTCTCTAGAAATTCGAGGTAAACTTGACATCTTTGATCGAGATGATGGTTTTAGGAAGCCATGCAATATGAACGTCTATTTCATCAAAACATTGGCAATGTATATGGGTTTATAAGTAGATTTTATGGGGATAAAATGAGTTTCCTTTCTCAACTTGTCTACTATAGCCATGATTGCATCATGTTGTTTCATTTCATTTAGTAAGCCAGTGATAAAATACATGGAAATCACTTTCCATTTCCATTCTGGTATCTGTATAGGATGCAAAAGTCTAGCAGGGTGTCGATGGTTGACTTTTTCTTGTTGACACTCGAAACAATTAGAAATGTAATGAGAAATGTCTTGGTTCATTCTAGCACAATAATGCAATTGTCTAATTGTTGTCACTATTTTCTGGTAACCATGGTGACCCACATATGGTATTTTATGGAACTCGTCCATAATCAAACACCTCTTACATGTTACATCTTGCGGTGTCTCGGGTAGTATGCGTAGCTCCAAATATTCTATGTGTTGTTGTAGTTGTTGAATCACTTCTTCAAGTTGTGCCACCTAATGTGGGACTCTCTCTTTGTCCTTTACTTCAACGGTTGTCACAGAGCGAAGTGCTCTATTAAACCTTTCCTTTAGTTTGATTTTCTCTGGGAGCGATTGTTCCTTGCTTTGTTGTAGTTGTGCTCTTTCTTTATCACACTTGGAGAGAAATTTTTTCCCATTCTGGAGTACTACATTGCTCGAAGAGCTCTTCATGTACTTGTGCTAAATCCTGTGTGGCTTGCATTGTTTCTTCTTGTGCTCTTCGAAGGTGAGCTTTGACTGTATTAACAATTGGAGTTGAGCTAACTTATATCCCAGTTCTTGTGTTCCCAATGACAGAGGCATAGTGGAAACTGTGCGGTTGGACTGTAGTGCCTGCTACACCTCTTGAAGTTCAACCTTAATTCGATTGTATATCTCCTACCCCTAAGCCTTTTGCTTCTCTGTTATCTCTAGCGAAGCATAATTCAGGGCTGCTACAATGAAATCAAAGTCATTTGAGGTGAGGGTAGTCTGCATTTTGGTCATAGAGGCTTTCGATTTCTTCTGATAAGATGTCTTCGGGGGGAAACCTTCCTTTTCTTGGAGGGATCCTCCTCATCTTTAGGCGGTGTAATCTCACCTTTATTCTATTCAACTTCTACGCCATCTATCTCTCCACCATCTCCTCCTTCCGTAGGTGAGATGGAAGCAGTATTCGCTAAGGTATTACTTACATCTTGGGCTTCTTCATTTTTCTCTGTCTTGCTGGGTCCAGGTGTATCATGCGCTACTTCTAGACTGTCAATGCTAGACATCTCTACAGGATATGCTAGAATAAGGAGGTTTGTCGACCAATCTTTAGTAATTTCTTCTAAGTCCTTCTCTGTCAGCTTCTAGTAAGACTGAAGTTGTTGCTTGTGCTCATCAGCGCATGTTGTAATATAGATGAAATGGCAGTCTGCGCTGAATTTCATTAAAGGCTGAAACCTGTGGAGAGTATTTGGCGTGATGTAAGGCTTGGACTAGATGGCTATCTTTAGTTGGTTGTAATATGTATGGAACATGGAATTTGACTTCCATTTCTTGTTCATGTCACTGGAATAACACAGTTTACTGAACTTCACGACCATAGGTTCAAAGAGCTCGATGTCTGGGAAGGTCACACCTTTCAACATCTCCCATGCGATGAAAGCGATCAGGGTTAGAAGCCAGCTGAAGTGGAATTCATATCCTTGATCTCTCGCTTCCCTGTATTCTAGTTCCAACTGGTCCACAAGGTACTTTTCCCAATTCATTTTTAGTCCCTCCACGCACTTTCCTGTGAGGTCAACTAGAAAGACAGTCACTTGGGTGGGTTGGTTCTTGCGAACTAAATTTTCTGTGATCAATTGATAAGAAAGGTGTAATGCGTCGCTCTGGATAGAAGATACCTTGTAGCCTCTCATTCCCTTCTCGACATCTCCATAAGTTCCCTTGATCCTTTGTGCGAGAGCATGGTCCATGGCTTTTCCAAGATATAAATCCTGTGGGTTGGGTCCTTGCATGATAAGCCTGGTGATTTGATTGATCAATGTCAGATCCACTGTGATACGGTAGTTTAACCACAAGTATCTTCCATGGTAACATGACAACAACAACTTGACGCATCCATTCACTTCTTGGTGCCTTCCAAAGTGATGAATCTTCATGACATTGAGCAGTGTGGACTACACGAGGTTCATAGTCCATGACTAGGGAACTATCTTTGAATTCTTTCGCTTTGTTTAATCAGGTATTTATGTGGGGCGAGCATGTTGTATACCTTCCTATCGTCGAGGTTGAAGTTGCTAAATGTCAATATTGCAATCTTTTCTTGATCTACGTGAATTGCGTGTATCCTTTTTGGGAGGTATGTAGTGACCAAAGAGTACTCAAATTCTCTAGGCATACTATCTCGATTCATTGCACCCCTTAGAGGTGGTAGATAGGTGGGTAAAGTGCTCGAAATCAACTTAGCATTCATAAGATCATCTCTGTGCTTAGTTCAATTTTCATTGGCTTGTCGAGATGGTCAGGCTTGAGAAGTTGATGAAGAGGCTGGAAGTCCTCTCGTGGATGATGTTGGTACACCTGTGGATAATCCTCTCTCTGACGTGACTCTTTCAATCATCAGGTTGATCAAAAATTCTTCAGTAGCTTTCTCTGCAACACTCAATTCTTCCGACATACACACTCAGGGTTAACAATCATGGTTTCAAGGAACAACTTAGACATAGCACTGAGATAGAAAGCAAGAGTGTGATAATCACTGTATAAACTCGGTTTAGTCTGCGGGCTTGAATTCTCAATTAGAAAAAGTGTTCTTAGTGCATGGCTCGACGGGATAAATAGGGATCTTAACAATGGTTTTCTTGCAACGGGTATGAGCCTCCATTAAATCTCATTCGGTCTGTTAGGGCATGGTCCAACGGTCTGATGACAAACCATAATTGCCTTTCTTCCCATTCGAAGCATTGATCGAATGGTTATAATGTCCCCAATGAATATATTGCTTCGTCATGGTGAAGTGCCATGTGTCGTTGTTCTGATATTCCGACGAAGCTCCCATTCTGCAAATTTTTTGTCTGTGAAGTTCCCTCTAGAACCTTCTGCAACTTTTCAATGTTATCTCTCTTCTTACTTAACTTTCTAGCCTTTTTCTAGTGAGCTTTGTCTCAGTAGTTCTTTCCCCATTCTAATTCTTATATTCTTTTAACATAGTTACTTCACATTGTTGACATTGTTCCCTAGGATTCATCGATAATACTCCGTCTTTGTCTAGGGTAGGTACTTCGGTCTTTTCTGGGTCTTCTAATGTTCTTGAAGCTTCGACATCTGGGTTCCTAGTGTTAAATAGTTTCGATCTTCTCTCATGTTCTACAATCAATTGTGCAATCCTTCTGGTCATGAAATCTTTTAAATCTTGTTTCTTCTGCTTCAAAACTTGTTCTTCTTCCTTTCTTCTCGCTTGATCTTTATCAATACAAGGTTTTCCTAGTAACATGGTAAACGGGGCGCTATCTTCAATAAATTTAATAATCTCAAAATCTTCTTCTGTCGAAGTTCCTATTCTTACTTCAATGGATTATCTTTCCTTGAAGATCTCTGATAAAATGACATGTCGATAGCCATTCAGAGTTTAATTTATTTGCAACAATACTTTCTCTGATTCTTTCTGGGGTTCTGCTATAGTCTTTAGATCTGGCTTAGGGTTTTATTTATTCAGATTCACTTCTTCCAACTTAGCAATCATTCTAGGCAAATCTATCACTTCATGTTCCATAAATTTACAACAAAGACAACCAGGTCTTTTCCCAGGGCATTCCTTAGCAAGATCTCCCAGTCTTTTGTAACTATAACAGAGGGTTAATCCTCTCTTTCTTTTAAATGATCACAATTTTCTCTGGTACTGTGCACTAGGATCATTGTAGCTATCCTGCAAAAAATTATTTCTAGGATACTGCATCCATTTGTTAGTCCAAACATTCTTTCTATGCATGGGTATAACATATCTTTCACTATTCTTATCAGATCTACTCATATCAAGCCTTCTTTCATCTATTAAGACATTAGTTTTCAAGCTAGGACAGAACCTATCAATCATACCTAGATCCATACTTTAGTAACAAAAATTTCCACTTATCTTAATTCTACAGAGCACAAAGCTTCTAGATCTAAAACTTTTCACTATTCTTACCTTTATCAAAGCATAGAATTTGCAGATCTTGCCTCTTTTAATCATAAATTCTCACTTTTACCTTTCTTAGAGCACAAATCTTTCAGATCTTGCTTCTTTCCTTCAGATCCAACCTCCTTTCTTCAGATAGAGATTCCTTCTTTAGCATAGAGATTTATAAATCAAGTAGGATACTGCGCACTAGGAAATAGATCTACACACAGAACTTTCACAATCTCAGGTCGAATCTTTGCATAAATATTCTTCTTTCTCAGTTCCTAGCAATCACAGTTTCAGTCCTTGCAATGGAACCATTTGTTGGCACATGGGTAGACCTAGGGTTCAACGCTACAACAACACACCAACAAAGTTGTAACTACTGACCCTTTCGACAACACCTGCGAAGCAATTGAAGTCTCACCAGAGGTATAGGCAGGCATGGTTTCAAGACTCAAGTGTATCTGTGATTGTACTACTTAACAAATCACTTAGCACCATCATTTCCTTAATATGCAATCAATACCCACTTCGCTGATAAAATAGAGCTTCACAACATTCACACGAACCTAATGTGTTTAAGCACTAAGCATATATAAATAGATCAGATTGAGCAGATCAAGCACTAAGCATGGCCATATAGATCAGATCTAACCTTCCCACATATAATAAGCACAAATCATATGTATATCTATCTAAATACATCAAAACACTTAGCAAATAATATGTGAGCACATCAAGACAAAGCACAAAGCAACATAAAACAATGTTTACGTGGTTTACCCCCACCCTGGGGCTACGTCCACCAATTCTTCTTCTTTATTGTCTTTAGTCAATCAGTTACAGGCACAGATCCTTAAAACCCTTACTTCGCACAAGAACGAAGATCTACGCAGCTCACTAGATCCTTCTTCCTTGCATTACAACACTAAGCCTTCCACAATCTACTACAAAGACCTGTACTTAGCTCTGCAAGTCTCTCACAGTCATGCACAGAGCACTTACAGACTCTACTTCTACTTAGCATACATTCACAACACATAGATGCACTTCTACCTCCTTCTATCTAGCCGAAGCATCTATTTATATATACAAAATTGGCCTAAACATGGGTAAACCCATGGGTCGATATCCCATTCCCATTTCATATTCCCACATCCCAAAAAGGACCCAAAAACAGGTTGAGATCCTGTGACCTCCTCTTCATCTTGTTCTCCTCCTTCAACAAACTGTTGAAGTCCCAAAATAGGTCAACATGACCAAGAATCTCCCAAAACTTGGTCAGGGGCCAACAAGGACCAACACAAGGACCAATACATCGTGGGAAGAACTATGAGTTTTGGTCTGTCGGGATGAGATATTTATTACAAGCATAAGATTGTTGGGATCCCGTGGATCATGGCTATGTGGAACTAGATGCCACAGTTCTCATTGCCATGACCGATCAACAACAAAATGCCCAAGTAGAATGAAGGAAAAGAGAGAACAAAGCCAAGTTATGTATTCAAAACTCTGTGGATGACTCGATTCTCTCTAAAACCACAGGCGTTGTTACTTCAAAACAGGCCTACGACATCCTACAAACAACCTACCAGGGAAATGACTGGGTCAAAATAGTCAAGCTACATACCTTGAGGACACATTTTGAGACTTTGAAAATGACAGTCTCTGAAAACGTGGACCAATTTATGACCAGAGTGATGTGAATTGTAAACTAGATCAGATTGATTGCTAAAGACATCCCTGATTAAAGGATCATTGAGAAAGTCCTCAAAATTGTTCCAAAGAAATTCGAGATGGTTGTTACAACCATCCTTGAATCCAAGGATTTGTCCAGTTTTTCCACAAATGAACTAATGGGTTCTCTATTGACACATGAGACTCGACTACATCTAGAAGATGATTCAATAGCCAATGCCTTTAGACTCAATTCTCCTTCGACAAAGGGAGAGGCAGAGGAAGAGGTGGAGGTAACAATGGAAGAGGGAGAAGTACAAACAATCAACACTCAGGTGAAGGTCACACCTATCAAAAAAGGAATCAGAATTACCAACCTCAAAGAGGCAGAGGGAGGAGATCTAATCACAAATCAAACATACAATGTTATTACTGCAAAAAGTATGGACGCTATGAATCTGAATGCAGGAAGATCAACACTCAGGAAGAGCACATGTCTCAAATCATGAAAGAGACACCTATGGTGGGATGTTTCTTTCCTATAACAAGACTGAAGAATAACATCAGGATCTTTGGTTGCTAGACAATGGATGCAAAAATCATATGGCATGTATCAAAGAATTTTTTTTTCATTGATTCTTCTCTTTCATTAGATATTACACTTGGGGATGACTCTTTAGTTAAAGTTCAAGGAAAAGGAACTTTGGCTATTTTCACTAAACAAGATGTAAAGAAAGACATACATGATGTCTATCATGTTCTCGATCTCAAACATAATCTCCTAAGTGTAGGAAAACTAATTTAACGTGGCTATAAGGTATTTTTTTAAGGAGCCTCATGTAGGATATATGACAAAACCCCCAACAGAAAAATGATTTATGAAATCCACATGACTAGAAATTGAATGTTTCCTCTGTCCCTTACATCTGCAAATCTAACCCAATCTTATGCACAAAGTGCATCCACCCCCAATGAAACCTTGATTTGGCATGCAAGATTTGTACATCTATCCTTCAGATTCCAAGCCTTCTATAGAAGCACTAAATGGTAAAGGTCTACCTAAATTCACAGAATAAAATTCCCCATGTGAGTCTTGCATTCTTGGAAAAAGTAAGAGAACCAATTTTCCACAGTCCTCCACTCAAGCAAAACAACACCTAGAGTTGGTTCACACTAACCTATGTGGACCGATGAAAACAAAGTTAGTAGGTGGAAACATTTATTTTCTAACTTTTATTGATGATTTCAATAGGAAAATATGGATCTATTTCCTCAGACACAAGTCTAAAACTTTTTCAAATTTCAAAGAATTCAAGGCTAAAGATGAAAAACAAAGTGGAAAATATGTGAAAGTTCTTAGGTAAGATGGATGAGCAAAATACAGCTCCAAATCAGACTATAATGAACATGGAAAGGAGCCTTTTTAGAGAGAAATGTTTGTCATATCTCTTTTGGGATGAACCAGTAGCATACTTAGATTATCTCCTAAATATATCTCCAACCACTAGTGTCAAGATGAAGGTCCCTCAAGAAGCATGGAGTGGGACAAAATTGAATGCTGCTCATCTTAGGACATTTGGATGTATTGCATTTGCTCACATACCTTCCGAATCAAGGAAGAAAATTGATGATAGAAGTGAGAAATGCATTTTTGTTGGCTATAGTGAGGCATCCAAATCCTACAGAGTCTACAATCTGATTTCAAATAAACTCATTCTCAACAGAGATGTCAAATTTCTCGAAATGCAGTTCTAGAGTGAGATTGAAAATTGTACTATGGACAATCAAAATCCATTGTTGCCACTTTCATAAAACACAGAAAATCTAGGACAACAAACACATCATCATGTCCTTCCAAGATTGCAGGTACAGACACATCCTGAAAGTCCTCAGCAAAACTCTTCTTCAAGCAAAAATTCATGATTCTCTAAACTTCAAAATGAAATAACTTGAAGCTTAAGAGAAGCCCATCAGCAGTTGGATGATATTGATCACCACAATATTTTTTCATTAATTTCATGTCAACCTACATCCTTTAAAAAGGAGTCTAAAGAGACACATTGGGTTCAAGCCATGAACCAAGAGATTGACTCCATTGAGAAGAACAAGACATGGGATCTTGTTCATCTTCTGAGACATAGGACAAGTATTGGTGTCAAGTGGGTTTACAAAACTAAACTCAATGAAAAAGGGTAGATTGAAAAATACAAAGAAAGACTTCTTTCCAAAGGATTCTCACAACAACTCGGCATTGATTATGGTGAAAATTTTACTCCAGTAGCAAGGTTGGACACTGTAAGGACTCTCTTAGCCATTGCGGTTCAACACAAATGAAAAGTATACTAGATGGATGTCAAGTCGGTTTTTCTGAATGGTGTCTTAGAAGAAGAGGTCTATTTGGATCAACCACCTGGATTTGAAGTCAAAGAGTAGCCCGCCAAAGTGTATCAGTTGAAGAAATATTTGCATATCTTAAAGAAATCTCCAAGAGCTTGGTACAACAGAATTAACACTTCCCTGATCAAGAGAGGTTTCGACAGACGCCAAAATGAGCCAAATATATACACCATAACAGATCAACAAGGTAAAACCCAGATTGTATTTATATGTTGATGACATGATATATACTGAAAATCTTGAGTTAACTAGTTTTAAACATGCCATGCAATCTGAGTTTGAGATGAGAGATCTTGGCATAAAGAAATATTTTTTGGGGATTGAGGTTGACCAATGAACCAAATGGATTTTTTTCTATTAGCAAAAGTATGTAGCTTACATCATTAAAAGATTTCACATGGAACATTGCAATCCAGCATAAATTCCTATACCCCTAGGCACAAAATTGAGCAAGCAAGATGAAGGCCCGACAGTGGATTCTACCTTATAAAAAAGTTTAGTAGGTCCTTTGTTGTATCTTACAACAACTATGCCTGATATTATGAATGGAGCCAGATTTGTTTCCAGGTTCCTGGAATCTCCCAAAGATTCTCATTGGAAGACGGCGAAAAGGATTCTGATATATGTTGCACGCACTCTTAATTTTGATTTATTGTACTCTCAATCTAAATATAATCATCTTTCTCGCGACACTGACAATGATTTTGCAAGTAGCCTAGATGACCGGAAAACCACCTCAGGGTATGCTTTTCACCTAGGAACAAATCTAATTTCTTGGGCATCAAAGAAGTATCTCATTTTCTCAATATCTTCTGCAGAGGAAAAGTATGTCGTTACTACCTCAGCTTCGTGTCAAGCTATGTGGCTACGAAGACTATTGATGACATGTCACAAACATAAAATGATCCAACTCCTATCTTCTGTGACAATACTTCCGCAATTGCCCTATCCAAAAACCATGTTTTTCATAAGAAAAGCAAGCACATTGACACTCGCTTGCACTTCATATGTGAGCTATTCAATAATGGCGAGATCGCACTTTAATTTTGTGGCTCACGAGATCAGCTGCCAGGCATTTTTACAAAACCATTAGGAAAAACCGCTTTTGGTTTTCATAGACAACACTTGGTAATTATTAGTGTTGATGTTTGTAACTGTTGAGCTTAAGAGGGAGTGTTAGTTATAACTGTAACCTCAATAGTATGTGATTTCCAGATGATCTGGCGAGTTGTATCAGTTGTTAGGACCACTTCCTTTGTTTCTTGATTCAATTTCTTCTTTTTTCTATATAGCTCTAGACTATCAACTAATATAGATGTGCTCTGTGTATTCTCATTTCTTGTTTTGTATGCTTTGTTTCTTATTTTGTCTACTCCATTTCTTGTTTTCTTGCATAGTTTCTTGTTTTGTCATTAAATGCTTTGATTTTCCAATTCGGAGCCTCCCAAAACCTCTCCTTGAAATCTTTGAAATGCTTATGTTATCTTCGAAATCATCAAATATAAATCATTTTGATTCTCTCCTCATTGCTCCAGATGAGTTAGGAATTCACGTAGTTTAAACATTTGATATTTTGTAGTTTTTATGGGTATATTTTCCAATAATGTTTTACCAAAATTCGATCAAAAATTGTTAGAAATCTAGGTTTGAGTGATTGAATCTGTATAATTCAAATGCCCAAAGTTTTTCAAGGTACTGAATTCATTTATGCATTCAAAAAGAAAATTTAAACAACAGAAAATGGTGATTTCATCAAAACATATTTCATCCTATTCCAATAAAAAAATTCAGAAAATCAAATACATATACAAAGACTTAAGAATGTTTACACAACACCTTAGGAATGTGAACAACCATTGAAAAGTATCATACCTTTCCTCTCGTATCAAACAGTGAGAGGCGAAAATAAATTATATTGGCAACAATTGCCCGCATATGAATGTTACTGCCTTCGTGCATCCCTAGACATCAATCTATGTAAAGAACATAATATTGTCATTTATAACTCACTTAATAAACCAATATTTTCCAAGTCACTTTTAATCACTTTTAATATTTTTTTAATTCACTTTTTTCGAATGCATATGTCTGCTAGTGATCTTACTGTGCTTCTTCCCACGGATCAAGAAATTCATTCTTTAGATTTTATCGAGATCGATTAATTATATTTGTTCCCGAGAGTGTTGTTGTGACTACGTTGTTATTATCGCTTATTATATATAGTTATGATTATCTTCCTTACATTATATATAGTTATAGCCACAATGATGATAGTAGTTCATTTTCTCCATCTCAGTTCCATTCAATCTTAATTTCCATTCTTAAAATAAATTCCTTAAATTCAATTGCATCATTTTCTTTTATCGTTATGGTCATTTCAATAATTTATTTGATGTCATCTCATACTCTCTTCTATTTTACCTTGAAACCCATCATGTTGTAATTATAAATTCTCAACCAATTACCTTAAATTGATCAATTTGATCCATACAACCTTGTGATGCACTACTTATCTTATACATAATAATGCATTGTTTGTCACAATATTTATGTTTTATCCATTGTCCTTGACTACCTAGATTGATCTCTTCTTCTCAATTTTTCTACCTACAAATAAATACAAGTTGCGACCTAAAATTTTATTACAGTCTTCAAACTTAATTTTCCTTACAATTATCATCAATAAATCCTTGCTCCAGTACCAATAAATGCATAGGCTAAACACAAAGTTTCAAAAAATACAGTAACCTCTCAAGAGTGTAACCCTCAATTATCTCAACTCATATTATTTTGAATACTACAAGCACATAAGTTAAAAGATTCAAGAATCCAATTACACAGAAATGAACTCATTTAAAAAATAGATACCATTCTCAAAACTTACAGTGACACATATAGACATCACAAAAAAAATTAACACCAAAACTCCATCATAGAATAATTGTTTTTACACAATATTGGCCACCAACTTACAACATTATAGAAAGGAGGGTTGGATCATTACAATATATTCAAATTTTAAATATATCATAGAGAAATGAATCCATTCCCAAATAGGGCATCTATAAGAGTGCACTAAACCCTAGAAAATCCTTTGTAACTCCTCTAGTTCTTAGTTACATTTTCTTAATTTTTTTCCCTCATAAAAAACTCCAACTCAAAAATTTCCCATCATTTAATTTCCTAACAAAAAGTAATAAACACATTAAATTATTTTGTCAACAAGGTGCTCATTTAAACGCCAAGAAGCTAATTCATCGAGCCATAGGTTGTATTATTTTTTCACAACATATTTTCATTGACAGTTTTGTATTAATTTTGCATCCATTATTATGAATTTAAAAGCTTGAAGTGGATTGCATTCCTACTACACACACACATTTTTCCAAGGAAAAACATTTGGGATTATGTGTCTTCCTTGAAATATTTGAATGAATGGTGCCTCAATTGTTAGCCACAATAGTAGTAGTTAATCTAGTGAGAGCCATTCATACCCAAACCTCCACTAGATTACAATAGGGTAAATCATAACAAGCCCCACCTTAAGAGAGCCCATTTGAATTTATTGAGGTAAACTACTAGGAGAAAACTTTCCATGCTACCCACAGATAGATATGTATACATTTTTAAGGCTTATCTTGTTTGGTTTGTTCTCTTTTGAAAAATCTCAAGGATCTCTTAGGATCAAACCCATTCGATTATTAGCGTTACCTATGAAAATACATTATCTTTGGTCAAGAACATTAGCTACCATGAACATTTAGAAACCCTCTAATGTGAAGTATATGGGGAGTATTGCATGTTTAGATTAAGCATGTGAGGTGCACAAGTATACAACAATGGTCTTACTTGAGATATCATCCATGAATGTGAGGAAGTGAGGAAGAGATATGGAACCCAAATACCTTTTGTGGTCAAGCGGCTTATTTTACCAAGTGCATTGTATTTTCCCCAACCTTCAAAAGAGCCATACGACCATGTTAGTAACTTACCAATGTACAAACAATTTGTAAATGAGATAAATAAAAAGAGTCAAAGTATACTTATCTTGGATCCCGATTTCATGTCAGAGTATCTTCATTTCCTTGCGAAGTACACAACCCAGGACCCAGGAAGGGAGTGGGTGAAAAATTCATCTGATGGGTTCCCTCATAGGACAAAGGGACCCATCATCAATTGACATACATCAAAAATTTATTTACGTGTGAAAGAATTAAAAGAAAAAAAAAACGTCCAATCAAGTTCTGTAGTTTTTTATCCCTGTGCACGTCTTTCATTGTAAAGTACAGAGAAAAACTACCCAAAAATACAACTTGTAATCAAGAGGAAGATCGATCCAATAAACGATTTAATAGAGGGGTGGAGTTAATAAACTAAAACAGTACCAATTAATCGATATATATTACCTCGATGAAATTACCAAACCTTATGCATAGGGATAAAGAACAAAATGAAATTATTGTGGAGAAGCTAACATTTAAAACATAACTACTATTTTTGTCCATTATACAAAGGTGGAATTCTGAGAAGCATAATTCTTGCAGTAAAGAAAGTATTAATTAAGTAATGACAGAGATGCATAGGAGGTGATATGGTCATATTTTTATATATGGTAATAATCAAAGTGAGAAACTTTAAATCAAGTAGCATTTACAGAAGTGAAAATGATGAAAAATGAGTGCATAAAATTTACAGTAAAAAACTAATTCATAGGTTAAAGTTTAACATCTCAAAAACATGTTCAAACCCTACAGTTATCTTTCCTTAGACATTCAAAAATGACGTGGTGAATGAATACAAGCTTAGGGTATAACATGTAATAAACAAGGATACATTTTCTTATGTTAGTACAGAGTTATCAAACATAAGAAAACCTTAAATTACGTAAATGGTTTATTTGTAACTGTATCAGAAGAGAGATCAAGTAAAGGGCACTACCGAGGTGGTCGTTGGATAGAGCATGATTCTTCTTGGGAGAGAAAATTTTTAAGAAAAGAATACAAAGAAGTGTTGTTGTTTAAAAAAAAAAGAATAAGAGCCTTTTAATGTTGTCATACATGTACAGAGTGCAATTATAATTTTGCCTACAGATTTTAAACAACCATCAAGTCTGTAACAACATCAACCAGTGGAGTAAGTTTCTAATTTTTTGGATGAATCCAATAATGTAATACTAACACTATAATCTTTCGACCATGACTTTCAAATAGGGTTTGTCTCTATAGTTGTCTGGGATAGAGGATACTTTTTTGTTACAACACCCTCTCAAAAGGGGTCACAGGTGGTACGACCCTTGTGCAGTTTTAAAACCAAAACGAGAAATATTTCAGAGGGATTAACTTATAGTAATAGTGTTTCTAAAAACTAGATGACTAGGAAGGAACATAGAAGAATACGGGATTGAATATTGATAGCCAACAAAGAAGAAACTCATTAACCCCCTTAAACATGAGTGAGCAACTTAAGGTATTTCACCTAACTTACAAATAAATATTGAACATAGTGTAACCTAGAATGAAAACGCATATGAAAGTACAACTATATATCAAACCTAAAAAAACAAAAAAAACATGACATATGTGACATAGAACCTCACAAATATTACATTGTACCATACAGAGAATGAATTACACAAAGTATATATTGCACCGACAAAGAACGAAAATATGTAAAAATACATTGCACAGAGAACATAATAAATAGAATGGTTTCTCACCCATGCATGTGGAGAACCCGGAATGTGTTGGCAACCTCCATCCCTCACCAGATT
The DNA here is from genome assembly GCA_032191745.1 of Picea mariana. Classification (NCBI taxonomy): domain Eukaryota; kingdom Viridiplantae; phylum Streptophyta; class Pinopsida; order Pinales; family Pinaceae; genus Picea; species Picea mariana. The sequence continues at coordinate 53,567 of JASDQU010309518.1, forward strand.
AAAGAACTACCAAAAATCGTCGGTCACATACAGTGCAGAGGAAAAATGTATTACGAGAAGAAATTAGTGACTATGAATAATGAATGACACTTTGAGCCCCTTGCTAGTGGGGTAAGAGAGAATAGTACACTCCACACCTTGGCCATGTGAAATCCACTGAAGTGGCAAGCCCACATTGGTAGGTTCCATCTACTGTCCGTTCTGGAGAGTACTAGGAAAACCTATTGCCATTAATGGGTTGACCATAACGTAAATATCTACATGCTACAATGACCTAAGTTCATATTTGACACTTCCATCCACCTCAAATGATATTTTCGAACCACTTAAATCTTTTGTGTATATATTTAACCTTAAATCAGGGAAAACTGTGTTAACTTATGCGTAGGGTTACAATTTTTTTTATTGTTGTATGTACATCATTCTTCCTTCTTTAAACATAGTTCGTTACACTATGGTAAGATTTTATGTGGTTATGGGTGTTATACACCCTAGCACATTGATTATAACTTGTATAGTTATGTCTCCTAGTTCAATCCTGTGTCCCTTAAGGTTTTAATCTTGTTGACATGAATTATATCGCTTACATGTTTTATAACAAATCTTATTACCTATTATATTATGGATATCATGGTTTGATCTAAACCTAGTGTTCATGTTATGGAATTTGAAAGAGATAGCCACTAATTCATCAATGCATTTAAATGTATGACTCTAATTTAATAACAATGCTATGATGAAATGTAACAGTAGGAGATAGGTTGGGTTTAAATCTCCTTCAAACCTTAGGATGGATAATCGAATGGAGTGAAACTTCTATGTGTATAAATATTGGAATACAATATATATTGGATTACCTTCTTGTTTCACAAACATTTTTGTAGTTTAATAGACTTTAGTTTTCCCCGACATTTTTTTTTTAATACAATTTGAGGTACATTACACCCTGGGGTATACGTGTTGAATTTGTAATGGTGAACCATTACCTTATTCCCATTTACATGGGATAAAATAAAATTTTCTAAAAATTGTTAAAATTATACGTACTCGAGAATACGATACTATGAAGCATGAACCCTTTTAATTTCCATCATATTTAATGCTCCAAAGACAATGAACCAAGTCAACCACTCCTTAACCAAGTACTTATTTATATGGTATCCTCTATTTTCTTTCACCAAAATCATCTTGAGTGGGATGATAATTTGCATCGAATATTACAAAACAATCATTTTCTCTTATGTATCTTATGCTTCATTCATTCTTTCAAAGCACCATATTTTTACCCATTTATGTTATCTTTGATTTCATACTTGATATTTATGGGTTTACTCACCCATTTCTGACATTCCATCCCTACGATTTAATTAAACTTATACATTCTTTGTCCATAGTTCCTGAAAAATACATGAATTCCCTTATTCAAGTGGCTATCGAACCACAGATCTTGATATCATGATTGTAGGTTAAAACAAACAATATGCACACCATAAAAAAGTATTAAATTTAGTATATCCTAGTATATACACCATTGGATCTAAATGATTTTAGATCCAATGATGTATATCGAAAACTAAACAAAATGTATATCTTATGTATTCTCTGGTTTCCTTGTTGGTGTTTCACATACATCATGACATCATCGTCCTCCTTCCACATGTGACAAAGTATTGCAAAAGATCAATGACTGATATTTCTCTTTCCCATTGGTAGTTCGATGATTCTTGTCGCATCCCTGATTTCCTATGTTGTTAGCGTTCAAGCCTCTTTCAGGTTCATCAACCTTCTACCTTCGATGATGATGCATCATATATATACCACTTAGGTTTCTTGAGGATGAACTCCAACAGATCCAAGAGTCTAGAATTATCCCTCGGAGTCCTTTGTTTGGGGTGTATTCATTCTCATTTATCAAACTACTTCGACTAACCCTCTTCGATGGATGACATTGATGCACTTACGATATCCCCTATTGATAGTTGATATTCACTCAGTGGTTAAGGGTTCTTCTACCCTCTCTACCTAGATTATGACATGTGGCACTAGAACGATCTGTCACCTAACATGACATGTGACCTTGCCACTACCTGCCACACCACGTGACATTTAGCACCATTTACATTCCCCATATTGTGTCATGCACTTAGGAGATCAAAAAATCTGATCTCCTCTCATAGTCTCTCCACTAATTTCAAGCCAACGACCTATATCTCCTTTCAGGGAATTCCAATCGAAGTGCTCCTACCTCATCATATGAGACCATTCTGACCAACCCTCTGTGAAAAAATTCTCATATTTATCCTCTATCTTATAATTAGATATACAACCCACTTTCCACCTCATAAAATATCCTTTGTAGATTTTCCCAAAAAACTCGAGGTTTCCCTCTGAAGTTTCCACTCCAAACAACTGACCACAATCAACTACTTGGATCACTTCATATCACTTATTGTCTTCCTCTCACCGAATATAAACGTCATCCAAATTTACACCACTCTGGAACTCATTCATTCACGATGACATTTCTTCCCTAACGAAGGGTTGAGATATTTTGATCGGCCATATCAATGGTTACTATCTCTTGTTGGGTTAACACATGATTTTTCAAAAATCAATAAGAGTTCGCTTTCAGAACTTAGCCATTTCTTGAGTTCTATAGGACTTAAGTCATGATTTTAAAAGAAATTTGAATCCATTCTTAGGTCATTACAATTTATCGAAGCTTCAAGGAAAATCTTGCATGATTTATACGTTCCCCATACAGGGATATAAGTACCAAATCATATATTCACCTTCATGCATTCAAGCAATGCATTTTAAACGAATGATTTTTCTCTTAGATTCAAACATTTCCACATGCATACATATATATATCATTCATAAATAGTTCCAATACAGGTAAACACTTATATAGTAAGGAAATTTCCAAACACGACAGAGTGAGAGAGGTCACCTTTTCTCCCAACCTTAGGCTTTGTTGCAAAGTAACTTCTTATAGCATGCCACCCCCATGCCAATCCATGACACCTCTAGGGAAATTGACTCAACAGGGATCCAATTTTATGATTATCCAGGAAGGTTACTCTCCTTCCTCCTATGACACAACATAAGTTTCCACCTACCACTAAGCTTTAGGTCTCCATAGGTTTATCAGGTGGTTTCTCAACTGGATTTCCTCTGCACAATGGTGTCGATTCTTTGCTCAATAGTCCCTCAGTGACCCCCCTTGCCAGTTTCGGTTTATGTCCAGTAAGCACCAACCTCTAGCCCACTATTTCTCTAGTTTGGGATCTGAGTCTTCTCTATTAAGGGTGATCATCAATAAATCAGACAAGATTCATGTTTCCTCTAGAAATATCTTCTTTCTCCTTCTCTTTCTCAATCATTTTATCTGAACCTCTGTGCTCTATTCTCTCTTACTCAACTTTGTGTCTTCTTTATTGTCTATGTAACTATGTTCTGTTTTGTTTTTCTCTTGTATCTCCTCACTGTGTTTTCCTTTTCCAATATTCTCCTCTATCCTGCTCGAGATTTCCAATACTTCCTACAGACGTAACCTACAGTCTTCCATTCCTAATCTGAAATGGCGATTCCATGGTAAAATTCCTTTTTAGTTGTTTACTCGGCCTTTTCTCTATAAGGACAAACTAAAAATATTCAGTAACTTCTCCAACCACCTATGTGACTTCTTTTAATTGTCACGTGGTTGCATAAAAGTGTGTTATTTTGGTAGGTGTAGGTTTTATGTTTGCAAACATATATATTATCTTGTTGTGCAAGATTCTTATTTTCTTCACTAATACATATGAGCTCCACCTCCTGTAACTGTTTAATCAATCCATAAACCTCATCAATCTCCTCTGGTGTATCATGGCCATTCCTATCAAGGTTTTTCCCTGTTAGTCAGTGGTTTGGTCTTTCCATTAATTCAAAACATAATTACTGTTGGAAGGTTTACAGTTGGGTGTAAGCTTGTCATTGATGGAAAGAACAGCGATGGCAAAGAACAATGATGGCAAAGATCAGAGATGGCAAAGAATAGTGATGGCAAAGATCAGCGATGGAAAAGAATAGCGATGGCATGAACAATGAAATCGTGAAGTGACAAAATCGTGAAGGTGGACAAAATCGCGAAGCAGTGAAATCACGAAGTGGTAAAATTGCGAGAAGATCTGGGCTGTAGGATCTGGGGTATCTACAAAGGCTCAGTAGCTATTAGATATGGTGAAGCTGCAAGGTGGATAAGTCCAAAAGTCATCCAACTCCCCAAAACTGTGAAGGAATCCTGGCCGTCCATCGGGGAAAATCGTGGACCGTTGATCCATAGGACACGTGGTGAAAGATCGTCATTTCGTTGACCGAAAAATCAAAGGAACGGGGTTCCCTAACCTCTCAATTTTGCAATATGAAAAATCATGAAACAATCTCATCTGTCAGATCGAGGTTTGTTCTGGACTGTTGATCTGAGCTTCATCATAGAGCTTCACCTATCGCGACTTTGAGAGGTAAGAAACATAACCATCGAAATCGCGATATGCAAAATCACGATTTAATCACAACCGTCAAATCAAGGTGTGATCTGGACCATCGACTCCATTTTAGAGTTTCTCAACTCACGACTTGAAGAGGTAAGAAATATGAAGATTGAAATCGTGATTTAATCGCAGCTGTCAGATCAAGGTGTGATCTGGACCGTCGACTCCATTTCGGAGTTTCGCGACCCGCGACTTGGAGAGGCAAGAAATATGACCATTGAAATCATGATATGTGAAATCCTGATTTAATCCCAACCGTAGATTCATCAAGATCATGGGCCATTGATTTAAGCCTCATTTCAGAGTTTTGCCTATCACGACGTGGAGTGACAAGAACCTCTATCGAAGGAAACATGAGATGCAAATCCATGATGAGATCTGGACCATAGATTCATCAAGATCGTGGACCGTTGATCTTAGCTCCACCTCAGGGTTTCAAGGATCGTGACTTGGAGAGTTGAGATGCCTCATCTCCACACTCACGAAATGCAAATTCGCAAAAAGCACTTTTTTCATAAGCGCTTGGCCAGAGAAGCTGAAGAGTCACGATGATGATCATGCAGAGCACTTGATATGTGCAGGAGATTGGCGTGGTATGAGTATGCATAGGAATGGCGAATATTATATGCACAAGATGCATAGAAGCTATAAATACATGGTACAGAGAAGATATGAGGTTGTTGTTGTTGCTGGAGTTGTTGAGGATGTTGTTGTTGAAGGTGATTCATGCATGAAGAAGGATCAGAGTGCAGCAGCTGAAAATAATAGAAGAAGAAATGTGCAGCGAATGGACATGGTACATAGATCATAAAAAGAAGAAGAACATAATCGACAGTGGATGCATGCAGGAAG
>JASDQU010309518.1:72538-82651 GCA_032191745.1 Picea mariana
GGCCATGCTCAGGAAGGGAAACGAAGTGAAATGGACCGTTGAGCCCAGGGCCTCTTTTGACCAAATAAAAAGGGCATTGACTGAGGCACCTGTGCTTATCAGTCCTGAATATTCCAAAGAGTTCCTAATTTTCTCCTTTTCTTCTTTTGATACAGTGGCGGCGGTCTTATTGCAGAAAAACGAGGAAGGGCGTGAGCATCCCATCGCCTTCTTCAGCAGGGCATTAAGAGACGCAGAGAGCAGATATGAAATCATGGATAAGCAAGCCTATGCCGTAGTGAAATCTCTTAAAGCTTTCAGAGTCTATGTCTTGCATTCAAAAGTAACAACATATGTTCCTTCAGCTTCCGTGAAGAACATCCTTGTGCAGCCTGATGTAGATGGGAAAAGAGGCCAATGGATCGCAAAAATTATGTAATTTGACTTAGAAATAAAACCCACCAAGTTGGTTAAGGGGGAAGGTTTAGCCAAGCTACTGGTTGAATCCAACTACGAAACCTTGGGAGTTAGTTTCATCAATACTCGCCTAGGATCTCAGCAAGCTGAATCGCCCAGCCAAGGCTCTCAAGATGGCTTATCGCTGGCAGAATGTGCCTGGTATCGTGACATTCTGTATTTTCTACAGGAGTTGAAGCCCCCCGATGGAATGGGAAAAAGTAAAGTGAGGGCTCTTAAGCTCAAGGCGGTCAGGTATTGCCTCATTGACCAAACCTTGTACTGGAAAGACCCTCTAGGGGTATTTCTGAGATGCTTGGACCCGCAGGAGGCCCAGAAGGTTACGTTTGATTTTCATAGCGGCCTTCGCAGTGGTCATAATTTCTGGAAGACCATAGCCCACAAGATACTCCGAGCGGGGTATTATTGGCCCACATGGTTCCCCGATGTTTGCAGGGAGATCAAAGCTTGCACCAAATGTCAAAAGTTCTCAGGAAAGCAACAGCTCAAATCACTACCATTGAAACCCATTGTAGCTTCGACACCTTTTCAGCAGTGGGGGTTGGACTTGATCGAAGAAATTCATCCTCCCTCAAGTGGTTAGCACAGATGGATCCTGACTGCAACAGATTATTTCACCAAGTGGATAGAAGTTGTCCCCACCAGAAGTGCATCACACTAAGTAATTATCATCTTCCTGGAGGATATCATAGCCCGATTTGGCTGTCCCAGCAGAATTGTCACCGATAATGTTGCTTCTTTCAAATATGAACCTCTAATTAAGTTCTATGAGTAGTTCCAGACCTCGCTTATTCACTCCACCCCCTACTATCCCCAGGGAAATGGTTTAGCGGAATCCTCAAACAAAAGCCTGATAAAGATCATCAAAATATTGTTAGAGGATAACAAAAGAGCCTGGGATTCAAAGTTGAAGTTTTCTCTATGGGTCAATTGTGTCACAACGAAGAAGTCTCTGGGCACTTCGTCGTTTCAACTAGTCTACGGAGCAGAGGCGGTTTTCCCTACTCAGCTCGCCTTACCTGTGGCGAAGTTCTTTCAAGACTACGAGGGAGAACCAGATCATATAATCAGAAGAATTCATCAGATAGTGGAAGTGCAGCAGATCAGAGAACAAGTGAGGGACGTAGCTTTTAGTCATCAGTGGAAGATCAAGCAGGCTTTTGACATAAAAGTCAAGAAAAAGGAGTTCGATATCGAGGATTTGGTATTTAAGTGGGACGCACCCAGACAGGATAAAGGAAAACACAACAAGTTCGATGCCCTCTGGATCGGCCCCTTCAAGATCTCTGAGATCTTCTCCAACAACACATATGGGTTGCAGGATCTAGAGGGTGAAGAGGTTTTCAACAGCCCAGTGAATGGGCATTTTCTGAAAAAATGTTTTATTTGAGCCTTAGACGGCTCCTCTGTTTGTAAATATTGTCCTTTTTACATTGTGTATTTTCTTTTTACATGTTTTCGGCTTAATAGGTGACTCCATAGCCCAATAGCAAGGCACTGAAGCTGCGGAAGGAGTTCTTAGAGCATCGCAGGGACGACTCTATCCCCCATGGAGCCTAATGTTAGCGATATTTCTTGTCTCGGTATTAGGCGTACCCAGGTCTGCAGTTTGCACAGGAAGTGCCCAAGCACAGCACGAGAGAATCCCGTTTTTCAGTAGCAAGTCAAGCGAGCGGGCGCAGTTTTTGCCGTCGACGGCCGAGATCCATCCATAAAAACAGATCGACGGTCATCGGGTTTTTGAGGCTGTTAAGTTTCCCGGGGTTTAGCACGAAGGACAGTGCCAACTTTTCAAAGCAAATCTGGATCATCCAATCTCGTTGGGACAGGTGGCAGCCAGTCGGCGTAACGGGGATCGATGATTCGGGAGACAAGGAGTTGTCCGTTCATTGCATTTGAAATCACCGATCAACGAAGTTTCGAAAGCACCTTTGGCGCCTAGCCCCAGGTCATATCAAGAGTGCCTACAAAATGGGGCAAGCCCCCTATATAATATCATACTATCAGGGTCGTTCATTTGAGGGACACGCGGCACACGCCCATGTCATGCGGGCATTCAAGAGTTCGAGGAGTACACGCTCCTCATCCGTTAACTTCTCGAAACCCTGAACCCCAAAATGCTGATAGTGCCCAGAATTGGGCCTGTGGTTTTGGCACCTGCTCGTTAAGGAGCAAGCCTGGAGGAGGGGTGCTTATGATTAAGCAGTAAGCAAATTTGGAGGGCAGAGATTCGCGCGCTCGGATCAACAGCACACATGGGATTCTAGAGCCCCCCCTCCTTTCTACCTTTAAGCGGAGGGTGGGGGTCCAGAATCGAGGGTGTACCTCTTCAACGGTCATGACTAGAGCGTTCGGATCAACGGCTCCCAAGGCGATTCCGGACCCCCCTTGGCCTTTCTATTATTAGGTGGAGGGGGGGGTCTGGAATCAGTCGCGCACCTTCACAACGACCGAGATAAAAGCACCCGGATCAACGATGCTCAGGTGATCTCATCCTTCTGAGCTCCTCTATTGTTAATCAGCGTGGGCCCTTTCCTATCACGTCAGCTTGTGGACCATCCTCTCCCTTGCCATCCTTTCTCCTCCTGACCGTAAGATGAGGTTTTCCCCCCTTAGCTCTTCCTCATCCTCCGACATATATCCATCTTCCCTCTTGCGGTCCCGATGGTCTCCTCCTCCATCTCACCATTCACTCACAACCTGCCGTGTGTCCCGTTCCTTTCCACGTCGGCCACTCATTGAAGCGTGCCCATCATATCTCATCTCCTCCCTCCCTTCGCTTATTGTCTCCTGCCGCGTGTCTTCCCCTTTCACCCCCCCTCGCTCCTCATCACTTCTTGTCTCACTCTCATGGTTTTTGCACCACCACTCCCATCTTGCGCCCCATCCTTTGTGTTGGCCTCCACGCCCATTCATCAGGCCATGCAGTTAATCCAGGTGGCAGCGCAAGGGGTCTTCCATGTCTTGAAGGTGCCAAGTCAGCCAGGGTATTCACAATCCAAATGAAGCAGTTACTGAGGTAGTTGGTGGTGGTTAGACATCACACTCCCCATAATGGGAAAGTCCAGCGATGAATTAAAGGCACGTCGCTTCGCCCACAGAGCTGTCAGGAGTTCGATTGCATCCATCGTTGGTGCACGGTTATTCAGAGATTGCAGGTGCAAATTGTCAGAACCCATGCAGATGCAAAGTTTTAATGCAACGTCTCGGTTTTGTTGCTATCGTTGTTTTGAGTATATGTAGGCGTTTACGCCATTTTTGTATCCATCGATGGTTGAGAAGAGCTCCCTACTGTAATGTTCTAGTAGCTATTCTAGCTTTCTGCTTATGCATCTGTATATGAGATTTCTTGTTTTATGACAGACAGTTCTTCTTACTCCGTCTAATTTTCATGTTATGCTAAGAGAGTTCGTGATTGACTGATTCGCGCGAATCATTGCAGTTATGTTATGATAAAAGATTTATTGTTGCATTATTGCATTCTATGGTTTTGCTTTTGAATGTAACATGATATTGCATTTGGACGTCTTCTTCCTTAGTCCGTTAGAAACCTGTTGTTTATAACAGACCTCCGCTTTTCTCTGGTACAAGTCTTCCGCCTATTCACCCTTTACTACAACTCACTGTCTGAAATTTATGCAAGACCTCACTTGCTCATGCATATCTGGTCTAGTTTCAGAGTTGGAACACTATTGTTTTGAGTTTCCCTCCATTCGATCACCCATCTATAAACCACCGTGACATAAAACTGATGGGCATCGGGCTCTGCTCCTGCTATCAATCTAGGAGTGACTTCCGTCGCCAACACTATGTTTCTTGTTTTCTTTCATATTTTATTGTTTTTTCATGGTATCACAGCACAAGAGGTAAGACTCTTTAGAGACCTTGGAGAGCAGTCCGCTCAAAAGAACGCTAGAGACAACACAACACTCTAGTACTTGGAAACAACCATGCAGATGCAAATTCAAAGGATAGAGCGATTAAATAATGCGTTAAATCCTTTCATCAGAAGGAAGATGCAAAAGTAGCGAGGAGGAAGACAGATCCTAGTAAGGTGCACAAAAATTAATATTTTAAGTGTGCAGGAGAACAGAAGTCCCAAAGTAAATGGGACCATCCATCATTAGGAGAGACATGTGGAGAAATATTGAGAACTCTGGACCAAGAGCACTTTGGTAGTTTCCACACAAGGTGGTCGCAAAATTGTCGAAGAAACAGGGAGACGGAATCAATCTAAACCGTCTGTTAGACAGGACGCGTCTTAGTAGATCCTACACTTCGGAGAAAAGGCACTCCGGGAGAAATCAAGTGTGGAGGTAGGAAAAATCCTGAAGTCACTAGAAACAAAGTAGATCTATACTTCTGATCCTAAGAGGACAGGTGTCACCAAATCCTCAACTCCAGAGAGAAATCACTTCGGAGGCTTTGGAGTGTGGACAATGTGTCGGAGTCTCAAAGTTTATCACACCCATCCGTTGCAAAAGGACACGTGGTAGGATATTCCTCACTTCAAAAGTTGATATCTTCAGAGGAAAGGTGAGTACTATGGAGAAAGAACTCCCAAAGGCCCAAAGGCCAAAGTTCATCTGGGTTGTTCATCAACGGGGGATAAGTGTCAAACGATCTATCAGTTTGAAGGATAACCACTCTGGAGGAAATTCAACATGGGTTAAAAATGAATTCTTGAAGTGACTTTGGATTGTTGGATCCTATACAAATGTGTCAACAGATCCAGCACTTTGGAAGTCTGAAACACCAAACACTTCGGAAGAACGAAGGTCAGCTAATTCAAGAACTCTCGAAGCCTTGAAGAGACGGAGTAAATCTGAGTTGTTCATCAAGCTCGACACGTGGACTGCTGAGAGATATCCTTCGACACCCGAAAAATTCAGCACTCTGGAGATTCGACACTTTGAAGGTTTACGAGTGCTAGTAGAGGAGAACTCCCAAAGACCCGAAGCTCGGAATTCACGTGAACCATCCATCAATGAGGACACATGGTGCTAGATCTCTCACTTCAGAGGCTTAGCACTCCAAAGGGTTTTGCAAAGTGAAGCACCGGAGCGAGAAATGGCCAAAGCTCGAAGTAAATATGAATCGTTGAAGCTTGAGGACATGTGTCGAAAGATCTAACACTCCATAAAGTTAACACTTCGGAGGTTTGTGGTGTTTTTCATATCAAAACTCTCGAAGCCCAGGATTTTGAAGTAAATCTCAGTCGTCTAATCAAGAGGACATGTGGAGGCAGATCTCTCACTCTGCGAGTTCGCTAATTAGTCTCTCCAGAGGATTGTTAAAATTTGTGCATTGAGAAGGTATAAATCCGAAAATCCCAAAGTATTTGTGAGTCGTTGATCTCTGATCAAAGAGGACGGTTGATCTTTGGAGCAATTCGACTATTCGATCATTCAAATATTCATAGGAGTTGAGGCCTTCATGCATCAAAATGCTCGAAGCCTAAAGTTCCGGAGTGTGTTGTTTTCAGCCCCAGTCACATGAGAAGATGAAGTTCAAATGTTTTATGGCTGTCAAGTACACTCAGATAGCTCGATTCCTCCATTAGAGGGCTCAGATAGCAAGATCCATCCAGATCAAGGATAAACAAGGGGTCTATCCCACATTTTTCAACCCAAAGTCACGTAGAGAACTTTGTGGACCTAGTTTTACACGCAGGAAACATGAAGAGAACCTGTCTATTTGAATCAAGCGATTTCAAAGGTAAATTGTTTTTCTTCTAAATTGTTTTTACAATAATGCCTACCTCTAACCATTTAGGATTGTTGGCACATGGGCAGACCTAGGGTTCAATGCTACAACAACCCACCAACAAAGCCCTAACTACTGGCCCTTTCGGAAACACCTGCGAAGTAGATGAAGTCCCACCCGAGGTAGAGGTAGGGGTGGTTGCAAGACTCAGGTGTCTGCAACCTTAGCTGGGACACAGATCTGTGATTGTACTAATTAGAAAAGCACTTAGCACCATCAGTTCCTCAATATGAAATCAATACCCACTTCATTGATAAAACAAAGATTCACAACATTCACATGAATCTAATGTATTTAAGCACTTACCATAGATAAATAGATCTGATCGAGCAGATCAAGCACTAAGCATAGCCATATAGATATTATATAACCTTCCCACATATAATAAGAACAAAGAATAAGTAGATCTATCTAAATACATCAAAGCACTTAGAAAATAATATGTGAACACATCAAGACAAAGCACAAAGCAACATAACACAGTGTTTACGTGGTTCACCCCCACCCTGGGGCTACATCCACCAATTCTTTGTCTTTATTGTCTTCAGTCAATCGGTTACAAGAACAGAGCCTTAAAACCCTTACTCCACACAGGACAAAAGATCTACGCAGCTTGCTATATCCTTCTTCCTTGCGTTACAACACTAAGCCTTCCACAATCTGCTACAAGGACTTGTACTTAGCTCTGCAAGTATCTCACAGTCATGCACAAAGCACTTACATACTCTACTTGCACTTAGAATACATTCACATCACATAGCTGCACTTCCACCTCCTTCTATCTAGTCTAAGCATCTAATTATATATACAAAATAGGCCTAAACATGGGTAAACCCATGGGCCGATATCCCATTCCCGTTACATATTCCCACATCCCAAAAAGGACCCAAAAAGGGGCTGAGATCCCGTGATCTCCTCTTCTTCTTGCGCTCCTCCTTCAACAGGCTGTCAAAGTCCCAAAATAGGTCAACATGACCAAGAATCTCCCAAAACTTGGTCAAGGTCCAAAAGGCCCCCAACACTCAACTGTGACTCCTCCCGAGTCACTCCAGTTTGATCAATTCTGCTTTGAATGCCTCGAGTTTGGCTTGAGATTCTTCGACCTGCTGCTTTTCTTCAGATTCTTGCTTGGTGAAATCTTGGATCGTTGCGTCATTCACTGGCCCTTATAGGCATTGTTCTATTGTAGTGACAACCTGTTCTAGCTCTGCTCCTCAGCTTTCAACCTCTATGAACAATTGGCATGCCTTATCTTTCACAGGTTGGAGTCATTGAGTTACTTCCATAAATTTTATCTGGATCGTATGGATCTGCTACTGGGCAGGGCATTGCTCTTGAGATCTCTTCATTCTGTCTACAACTGACAGGGCCTTCATCTACGCCTGTAGTGTGTCTGTATGTTTCTTCGTTCCCTAGAGCTTCGACTCCAGTGCTTGTAACTCTAGGTTCTCAGTAAGTTTCTCATACATTTGGGCACTGTGATTACTTAGCTTCTTGCACTCCCCGGTAAGAGCCTTCAGTCTCTCAACTGCGCTCCTAGCGGTTGCTTCCCTTTGGTCTCTTACATCTTGTGGTGTCTCGGGGACTGCGCATAGCTCCAAATCTTCTATGCATTGTTTTAGTTGTTGAATCACTTCTTCAAATTGTGCCGCCTGATGTGGGACTCTCTCTTCAGCCTTTATTTCAACGATTGTTATAGAGCGAAGTGCTTTGTTAAACCTTTCCTTTACTTCGAGTTTCTTTGCGAGCAGTTGTTCCTTGCTTTGTTGTAATTGTGCTCTTTCTTCATCCCACTTCACTTGGAGAGCAAGATTTTCCCATTCTGCAATACTATGTTGCTCTAAGAGGTCTTCATGTACTTGTGCTAAATCCTGTGTGGCTTGTTTTGTTTCTTCCTATGCTCGTTGAAGGCGAGCTTCGACTGTATCACCAATTCAGTGGAGTTGAGCTGACTCATATCCCAGTTCTTGTGTTCCCAATGGTAGAGGCATAGTGGAAACTGTGCGGTTGGACTGTAGTGCCTGCTACACCCCTTGAAGTTCAACCTTAATTCAATTGTATATCTCCTACCTCTAAGCCTCTTGCTTCTCTACTATCTCTAGCGAAGCATCATTCATGGCTGCTACGATGAAATCAAAGTCATTTGAGGTGAGGGTAGTCTGCATTTTGTTCATAGAGGCTTTCGATTTCTTCTGAGAAGACGTCTTCAGGGGGAAACCTTCCTTTTCTTCGAGGGATCCTCCTCATCTCTAGGTGGTGTAACCTCACCTTTATTATGTTCAACTTTTACACCATCTATCTCTCTGCCATCTCCTCCTACTGTAGGTGAGATGGAAGCAGTCTTTGCTGAGGTATTACTTACATCTTGGGATTCTTCATTTTTCTCTGTCTTGCTAGGTCCAGGTGTATCATGCACTGCTTCTGGACTGTCAATGTTGGACATCTCTACAGAATCTGGTGGAATAAGGAGGTCCATCAACCAGTATTTAGTAACTTCTTCTAAGTCCTTCTCTGTCAGCTTGTAGTAATACTGAAGTTGTTGCTTGTGCTCATCAGCTCGTGCTGTAATATAGATGAAATGGAAGTCCGCGATGAATTTCATTAAAGGCCGAAACCTGTGGAGAGTATTTGGCATGATGCGAGGCTCAGACTAGATGGTTATCTTCAGTTGGTTGTAATATGTATGGAACATGGAATTTGACTGCCATTGCTTGTTCATGTCACTGGAATACCACAATGTACTAAATTTCACGGCCATAGGTTCAAAGGGCTCAATGTCTGGCAAGTTTGCAGCTTTCAACATCTCCCATGCAATGAAAGTGATCAGGGTTAGAAGCCAGCTGAAGTGGAATTCATATCCTTGATCTTGCGCTTCCCTGCAGTCTAGTTCCAATTGGTCCACAAGGTACTTTGCCCAATTCATTTGTAGGCCCTCTACGCACTTTCCTGTGAGGTCAACTAGAAAGACAGTCACTTGGGTGGGTCCGTTCTTGTGAACTAACTTTTCTATGATGAATTGACAGGCAAGGCATAATGCGCCGCTCTGGATAGAAGATACCTTGTAGCCTCGCGTTCCCTTCTTGACATATCCATAAGTGTCCTTGATCCTTTGTGCGAGAGCACGGTCCATGGATTTTCCAGGATATAAATCCTGTGGGTTGGGTCCTTGCATGTTAAGCTCGATGATCTGATTGATCAATGTCAGATCCACTGTGATACGAAAATTTAACCACAAGTATCTTCCATGGTAACAGGACAACAACAGCTTGACGCATACATTCACTTCTTGGTGCCTTCCGAAGTGATGAATCTTCATGACATTGAGTAGTGTGGACTGCACGAGATTCATAGTCCATGACTGCGGAACTATCCTTGAATTATTTCCCTTTGTTTTAGTCAGGTATTAATGTGCGGCGAGCATGTTATAGACCTTCTTGTCACCGATGTTGAAGTACAGTAAAAAAAACTTGAACTATAGAAGGTATTAAGGGATTGCATCAATACTATGAATGATATAAAATTTATATCATGCATGTTAAGCTCGATGATCTGATTGATCAATGTCAGATCCACTGTGATACGAAAATTTAACCACAAGTATCTTCCATGGTAACAGGACAACAACAGCTTGACGCATACATTCACTTCTTGGTGCCTTCCGAAGTGATGAATCTTCATGACATTGAGTAGTGTGGACTGCACGAGATTCATAGTCCATGACTGCGGAACTATCCTTGAATTATTTCCCTTTGTTTTAGTCAGGTATTAATGTGCGGCGAGCATGTTATAGACCTTCTTGTCACCGATGTTGAAGTACAGTAAAAAAAACTTGAACTATAGAAGGTATTAAGGGATTGCATCAATACTATGAATGATATAAAATTTATATCA